>CM022705.1:53417475-53442475 GCA_012295165.1 Asparagus setaceus | reverse complement strand
TTTCGTTAGCTGTTCAACGTAGTCATTGGTTGTTAAGCTTATCTCGTTAGTTGTTAAGTTTATGTATTTATTGTTAAGTCATGCTGTAGTCATTCCCGTAACTGTATTTCACCCCTCAATTACATATGTGGAGCCATCTTTAACAGAATCACCAATTGGAGAAATTATCTTTCGTGATGGGGCGTTTTCAGCCATTTCATAGAAAAATTAAAGCAAGCCTTAGTTTTGCTTAGTTTTGAGAGATTTAGAGGGAGAAAAAAAGGAATCTTCTTCAAGATAGAGAGAAGAATAAGAAGTGACCTATTGATTGGGTTAGAGTTATGGTTGGGGGGAGAAAGAAGAAGAGATATGAGAGAGAGAGAGAGAGAGGGGCACGATCTACGAGAAAAGGAGGGAGGGGTTAATGATGTACTCATAGGCATTGTGGGGATTTTTTTTTCTTTTTTTGAATTATTGGTGACATCCCAACATATTTTGGGGGCTAGGAGCATAAACAAGTAGATTTAGAGGGTATTCGCTTGTTGACCCGATCTTTGGGGGGGTGTGTGTTTTGGGGGGCTACAACTAGTTTGCTTTTTGATTTCGGGGGTAGAAGCATTTTCCCTAATATTTTTATATTTAAATTTATTAAAACAAAGTATTTTATATTTTATATTAAATTGATAATAAGTGGTAAAAACACACCATATCATTCTACAATAAGAAAACAAAAATGTTCCACGAATCTAACTTCCAAACGTGCTGTGAAGAAAGGTTCCTCACTTCTCAACAATTTATGTGACAAAAAAAAAATAAATTTATAGATGTGCATACATATACTTATATTCATTTTATTAAATAACTATTTTCTTTATGCTAGTTAAAATTCGAAAGGAAAATTTTTTAAGCTCCGTAATAATTTTAGGAGTTTGATTTCTAGTATGATTATTTGGGAAATATTTCTCTAAATATGGAAGCATACAGGAAAAATACAGAGAAAAGCGGTGTACTAACTAGTGGGTCCCATTATTCTGACCAATTATCCGCCGGGAGTTAGGAGCTTACCACTACCCTTGCCTACCTATTACCAGATGTTCGCTAGGAAATTTGAGAAATGTAAAATCGAAGTTATTCTCTCTAGTGACTTAGAAAAAGAATGAATACAATCTCTCAAAGTAATCCCTCTCTAACTGACTTAGAAAAAAAGAAATTATAAAACTCCTCGATCGGTTGCCCGATTTACAAAAGAAGGAAAGATCAACGGAGATCCTTCCCTTTGTTTAACCTGGGTTCTTCATGGTAGCGATGGGAGCTTGAATTTTGTATCCCATTGACTATCCGAACGTCTCGACTCGTGGAACAACGTTGAAAGGAACTCGCAAAGCAAGTTTGGAACTCTAACGAGTTTGAGACCTCAAAAATGAGTTTTATAACTCTGTACGAATTTCAAAATTGATCTGCCAAGCCAAAGTCTCCAAAAGTCAAGATTGAATGCTCCAAAGCCTTCTCCTTGATTGATCCAAAGAAGTCCCCTCTTGACTCTCTTTTCTCTGTGGAAGTCGAAGACCGAATGAATCCTTCTTTTAGCTGTTATTTCAGCTCTTTATTGGGGTTTAAGGGGTGTAACTGACCCCTTAAATCTCTCCTCAAATCGTGCAAAACGGTTTTGAAACCGTTTACAACGTGTTTGAATGGGTCAAACGCGAGGTCCGCGTTCTGAAAATGACCTCTACGTTTTGAACTTGAAAACGCGGAGGTGACCCTTGCGTCTTGAGCTTGAAAACGCGGAGGTGACTCTCACATCTTAACTTAAAATGCAGAGGTGAGCCTTGCGTTTTGGGCTTGAAAACGCGGAGGTGATCTTCGCGTTTTGACTTAAAACGCAGTGGTGAGCTTTGCGTTTTGAGCTTGAAACGCAGAGGTGAGCATTGCGTTTTGAACTTGGAAACGCAGAGGTGACCTTTGCGTCTTGAACTTGAAAACGCACAAGTGAGGCTTGCGTTTTTTAATCAAAGTGGGGATTGACTATCTGCAGTGATTTTTTAGATAGTCTACACCAGACACTGCTCCCTCACTCGATTACCCACCACTAACGTCCCGTCAGATAACGTACCCTCCCTTCCATTATTGCAAATCCATACCAGACGCCGCCGTTACCAGTACAGTGGCGGAGCTTCTAAGGAGCAGGGGGAGGCCTCGGCCCTCCCCCTAGACCCTTGAACAAATCCTATAGGCCAATGCCCAACTAAAGCCTACAAAGCCCCCACAACTCCATAGCCCATAGGCTTTTGGCCCCTCCCCACAAGTCTTGTAACCTAGCTACGCCGCTGGTTACCACAAAGCACAAAAACAGTGTGCTTCTCTGTTCGGTTAAGGTTACCGCGGTTATTTTTAGGGAAGTGGAGGAGTCGAGAGTAACGGTTCTTGCGATTGGGTAACGGAGTTTTTTTTCCTTTCTATTTTTGTCATCTCTTTGTGTCTTGTCCCTCGTGGAAATTAATAGAAGGGTAAATATCAGAAAACCTCCCTTAACTTTGGATGATTACATGAAACTCCCCTTATCTTTTAAAATATCAGAAAATGCCCCCCTTCAGTATAGGGATTATCACAAAACCACCCTTTGACTTTTAGATTTTATCAGAAACCCCTTTAACTTTGATATTTCATTAGAAAACTCTCCTAAATTAGGGGGTTTCCTGATAAAATCTCAATGTCAAAGGCGGTTTTCTGACAACTCCTAAACTAAGGGGCTTTTTGATATTTAGAATGATAAAGGGGGTTTTCTAGTAATTTTCCAAAGTAGGCGGGCCAGGGGTTTTGGGGGCGGGGGCGCGGGAGTGGGGGTGTTATATTTAGCCTTAATAAAACTCTTCCCCTCTCTCTCTCCACTCTCAAGCTTTTCTTCTGCACCGAGAATTTTGAGAGAGCGGTTTCTGAAGTTGAGGCGTCGCTGCTCTTTAATGCCAATACTTCTTCCAATTAATTGCCTCATTACGAGATAATTTCATATATAATTAGAGAGAGAGAGAGAGAGAGAGAGAGAGAGAGAGAGAGAGAGAGAGAGAGAGAGAGAGAGAGAGAGAGAGAGAGAGAGAGAGAGTTGCTTCACTTCATTTCATGGCGTATGGATCGGGCTCTCAATCGAGCCAGTCAAGTAGGAAGCCGTCCTCTGGTGAGCTTCTCTTAATGGGTTCTGCTTTTGAGTTCTAATTAATAATGGGTCACTTCCAAATCTTCATTTTTCGAGTTCTAATGTGCTGATTTTAGTTATTCTTCACTTGGGTTTTGGGTGCTAATTAGGTTTCATTTAAAGTTTCTTCTTTTGGACTCTAATGGGTTTTGTCGGTCAATTCTGATAATATTTTCTTTTTCGGAAAAAGGTTATGGAGATGAGAGTTTGTATGAAGAGCTATGGAAAGCATGCGCTGGTCCTCTTGTGGAAGTGCCAAAGATTGGGGAAAGGGTTTACTACTTCCCTCAAGGTCACATGGAGCAGGTGAATTAAGACAACACTTAAAAAGAATTTCTCATAGTATAATTATTTATAGGGAAAAAGTCAAAGCTTTTTGTATTTGTTGTTTCTTCTCTATTTTTGAGTTTTAAGTCGTAGAATTCTGTTTGAAAATGGTTAAGTTCTGTGTTGGTTTGCAGTTGGAGGCTTCAACGAACCAGGAGCTGAATCAGCAGATTCCCCTGTTTAATCTCCCTTCTAAGATTCTCTGTACTGTTGTTAACATTCAGCTAAGAGTGAGAATTTTTTTTCCCCCATTGTTACTCTCGCTTGTTATGGTTTATGAAGTACTTCGTTGAAATAATTCATTTTCATTTTTTTTAGGCTGAGGCTGAAACTGATGAAGTCTATGCTCAGATTACTCTGATGCCCGAATCCGATGTAAGAGCTCAATTTGAGTTTTGATATTTTGTGGGTCTATTGTTTTGATTATGGAATTTTTAGACTCTTTTGTTTATTGATGTTTTGAATGCATATTGAATTTTGAATTGGAATTTTGACAGCAAGATGAGCCTAAATGTCCTGATCCAGTTCAGCAAGAGCCTCCAAGATCACAAGTTTACTCGTTTTGTAAGATATTAACAGCCTCCGACACGAGCACTCATGGGGGCTTCTCTGTTCTTAGAAGACATGCCAATGAGTGCCTCCCTCCGCTAGTGAGTTCAGAAAATTTCCTCTTTTTCCTTCACTTCTTCCAAGTTTGCTATTAAATCTTGTTATTCTCATTGAGCTGATTTGGGTTGTCTTAATATTAGGATATGTCACAACAAACGCCAACCCAAGAACTGGCTGCAAAGGATCTCCATGGATTTGAATGGCGATTCAAGCACATTTTCAGAGGTCTTGGTCATCTCTTTATTCGTATTATTATGATTCATGATATAAAACACCTACTTCATTTATAGTGTTCTGAAAATCGGTTCAATTATATAACCTTTATGTCCCTTAGGTCAACCGAGGAGGCATTTGCTTACAACTGGATGGAGCACATTTGTAACGTCGAAGAGATTAGTTGCTGGTGATGCATTTGTATTCATGAGGTATCATTTGTTCTTTATCTTCTGTTATCAAATTAGCAAATCATTTGTGTTAATGCTAATAGTCTGTGTTGCATATATAGAGGTGAGAATGGAGAACTAAGAGTAGGGGTGAGGAGAATTGCTCGGCACCAGAGTTCGATGCCATCTTCTGTTATATCGAGTCACAGCATGCACCTTGGAGTTCTTGCTACTGCTTCCCACGCCGTTTCAACTCAAACCCTCTTTACCGTTTATTATAAGCCAAGGTTGAGATTCTATATGCCTTCTTATGAAACAAATTAGTTTATTGAGCATATTTCTTATGGAGTTTATCCGAAACCAGGACTAGTCAATTTATTGTGGGTGTGAACAAATATTTGGAGGCAGTTAATAATCAATTCGCAGTTCGTATGAGATTCAGGATGAGATTCGAGGGAGAAGATGTTCCAGAGAAAAGGTATTTTCTCATTGTTTTTGTCATAACTCGTTTTTGCCTATATTATGATCATATATTCAAATTTCTGATTCTTATCAATCTCTCAGGTTTGCAGGTACGATTATTGGAACAGGGGATACGTCATCTCAATGGGTTGATTCTAAGTGGAGATCTTTGAAAGTAAATAATCTCTTTTTCTTCTTCTCACATTGTCTACTTTCAAGTCATCATCCAGGCCCTAATTGTAAATGTTTGTACATTTTTCAGGTTCGATGGGATGAACCTGCCAATATCCAAAGACCAGAAAGAGTTTCACCGTGGGAAATAGAGCCTTCAACTGCATCCAGGAATAATCTAAATGCTCCTCAACCAGTTCCTCTCAAGTGTAAAAGATCTTGGTCAACTATAGACCTCCCTGCACTTAGCAGAGAAGGTGAATATAAAAAGCCCAAATGATATTTTACCTGAACCTTCATTTTTGTTCCTCACATTTTTCCTTTCGGTTTGTAGATGCCTCCTCAGTGTCATGGTATCCAAGAACAACACAATCCCGTGAATCTGATAATATAAGCAGCAGTGATGCTCTGAATTGTGAAACTGAAATTGTATGGAGCCGCAAGTTGTTAGAAAATACAGGCAATGGCTCCAATAGTTTCCTTGAGAGTCCCAAAACTCGAAACATAAATCTATTGGATTCTCCATTAAAGAGTTCATCATCTACACTGGATAATATTCATCTTAATTTGTTCCAAGAGACAAAGGGAGAGACAAAAAGCATTTTATCAAAATGGCATTTGATACAAGATTCTGCTACTGATGAACCCAGTTTGATATTGGGCTACATGTCCCAAAAATCTAACAAACTTGATAATACTCCCCGTTGCAGACTCTTTGGTATTGATTTGATTAGCCATTCAAATAGTACCATGAAACCTGTTCATATTCCAACTTCAGCCAGTCAGAATCCAGTTCAAGCCACTGCCTTAGTGGATGACTCCGAACAGCAGTCAGATATCTCTAAAGTTTCTAAAAGGGAAGAAAGCGGACTGCAGGTTTCTCCAAAGGATATCCAAAGCAAACACACACATTCTACAAGAACTCGCACCAAGGTAAAATCTCTTAATTTACATAATCTACTTTGTGATAGTCATCCAATGATTAGGAGTGTGCTGACCTTTGGTTGAAAAAAAGGTTCATATGCGAGGGATTGCAGTAGGACGAGCTGTGGATCTTACGGCCTTAGAAGGATATAATGAGCTGATAATGGAGCTAGAAAAGATGTTTGAGATAAAAGGAGAGCTACAACATCAGAATAAATGGGAAGTTGTCTTCACAGATGATGAAGGCGATATGATGCTGGTTGGAGATGATCCATGGCCGTAAATATCTCTAATTCTCTTTTTCCTTGATCTTCAATTTATCATCTTTCAGATTGTTAGTATGCTAATTTGTTTTAAATTTTGATAAACTATAGGGAGTTTTGTAAGATGGTGAAGAAAATCTTCATTTATACGAGCAATGAAGTCAAAAGCATGAGGTCTATTCCCTCCATTTGTGCTGAGGATGAAAGCAAGAAATCTCAAGATTAGATAACTATTTTTGTAGTTTCGGCTATCATTTTGTTTTTCGGTAGTGCATGGTACTAACAAAGGAGAGAGAAGTCTCTTATGATTTAGCTAATTCTTAGCTCAGATTATTTTTAGAGCATGCAGGGAATTGGCTGTAGATCATTGGTTAGTTTAGGCCTAGTGTTATATATAAATAAAGTTGTGGCTTGGGTTTTGGCTTGTTGGTTTGGGATTGTGTCTTTTTTTCTCTTGGCACTTTTGGATTTCATTTAACTTGGTTAAACTTTGTAAATATATGAATATTTGATGCGTATGTTTGATGGAGATGAAAATGTTCTGTTGCTTCCATACTGAAGCATTTTGTCTGGTACTATTGTTGTTTGTGTTTTCGTAGTTATCACTGTGCCTTAATTTGTCAAATCAATGTAAATAACGTCTACAAATTTTGGTGCAATCGCAAGGAACCTATCAAAATTGAGCTTGCTTATTTCTATCTAAACTATTAAATAGTTCAAATGTTAACCTTTGAACTATTTTAGTCACGCCTTACCCCGTTGAAGGGGCTACTATTAAATTTGTTCCTGCTTATTCCCATCTAAACTATTAAATTTGTCATGATTAACATTTGACCTATTTTAGGCATGCTTTACCCCTTGAAAGATCATTTTTAGTATCTAGGTGACATATTTCGAGTACATAAAACAAAATTTATAATGAAGATGAGGATGCAATGAGAAGCAATAATGATGTTAAGTATATTAAGGGCTAAGGTAAAAGATTCTATTTGATACAACTTATGAAATTTCTTTAAAATTACGTGTTAAGGAATTTATTTTAAAACACTATTGAGAGATGTGAATGTGGGGTCCAACCACGTTGCTACAGGAACTTCGGGTTCATGTAGCAAGCCGCTACAGGAACCTCGGAACCCGAGGTTCCTGTAGTAAACCCTTAAAAAAACAAAACAAAAGGAAAGTTTTTTAAAGAAAACTTTTTTCTCCCTCTATAAATAGGAACCTACTCCTAGGATTTTGGGGTTGAGAGAAAAAGGGGAGAAAAAGCTAGGGTTTTTGGCGGCGGCTAGAGAGAGAAAAAGAGAGAGCTTGGAGAGATTCTACAAGAGAGAGCTTGGAGAGATTCTACAAGAGAGAGGTCAATTTCTTTTGGGTAAAAATCAAAGCTTTATCTTTGGGACGAGCTTGTGGATTGTTAATGGATCACTACTCAAATAATTGAGGGTGTCACTTGTGGATTCGCAAATATCTCAACAAAGTGAGATATCTACTCTTCCTCTCAACAGTACTAGGACTGAATCAAAGGAACCTACAAACAATAGCCAATACACAGCAAAATAGTAAAGACACGAGATTTACGTGGTTCGGCAAAATTGCCTACGTCCACGGGAGGGGTGAGGGGAGATTAGACTATGAAGAAGAACACCGACGACTTGTACAATCCACAAGCTCGTCCCAAAGATAAAGCTTTGATTTTTACCCAAAAGAAATTCACCTCTCTCTTGTAGAATCTCTCCAAGCTCTCTCTTTTTCTTTCTCTAGCCGCCGCCGCCAAAAACCCTAGCTTTTTCTCCCCTTTTTCTCTCAACCCCAAAACCCTAGGAATAGATTCCTATTTATAGAGGGAGAAAAAAAAAGCTTTCTTTTAAAAAAAAACTTTCCTTTTGTTTTGTTTTTTTAAGGGTTTGCTACAGGAACCTCGGGTTCCTGTAGCGGCTTGCTATAGGAATCCGAAGTTCCTGTAGCAACGTGGGTGGGCCCCACGTTCACAGTACATCTTTAATGGTATGATTTAGGGCGGTGTCATTTGAGAGCAACCTCTATACACTAGCTCATGTAGGGATATCTTGTGTGAGTATAGTTCCACATCAGATAGGATAGGAAAGAGTGATGAATTTAAAAAGAATTTAAGGTAAATACCTAATAGCTTATGCTATTGGGTTAAAATTGGTTCATAGACTCTGTTTAAGGCCCATTACCTTTAGGTTGGGCATGATTTCTCTCTAAAAAATAGTATCTAGGGGTGGAAATGAACCAAATAATTAATAAATAGTTCGATAATTATTCGAGTAACTATTCGGTCATATTCGATTTGGTAGTTCATATACCACTAAACAAATATTTTTAAGTATTCGAGTTTACTAACTAATATAATTTAACCAAATTTATATTTGATTCATTTGTCAATCAAATATTCGTTTAAAATTTGATCACTTTCTTTTTGTATTATTGCACATATGATGTCATATTTTTAATCCACTTCCCATTTCTACTTAAGTTTTATGTATTGATTTTAAGACTTAAATAATCTTAAATCTATTTTCTAATGAAAATTTTGATTTAAATATATATACATCATATATTATAAAGGAATAATTTTTAGTTTTGAATTTAAATACTATTTGACAATCAAATTATTTAGCGGAATAAATATACTTTGATATTCGATAAGTATTCGTGAATATTCATGAATATTTATCAAATACCAAGTATTCGAGTTCGAATTCAAAAAACTCCATATATGAATATCAGAGTTCGCATTCGAATTCGATAATTTTAAACAAATACAAATACGAACACCTTAGTATTCGATTCGATTTGATTGTTTACCGCCCTATTAGAATCAAAGCTAAGATTATGGCCAAATAATTTAAAAAAAATTAAAATAAAGTTCAATATGAAGCCCGGCCAAAGGGGGCCTTGGCCCCACCATACCTTGAAATAATAAGACAGATAAACATATAAGGTTAGTTGCTAATAATAATTTCAAACTTTGGGAGTAAAAGGCATAAGATATATCTTAATTTTCTCAAACTTAATCCTCTCAGCTTTTCTCTCTATCAAGTTGAATTGTTAAATGCATCTATAAACTTTTATTTCCAAGAGTTGAACAATCATTTTGATAATTGTAATATGGAGTTGCTTTTTTTTGTGCATGTTTTAAACCAAATAATTCATTCCCTTTGTTTAATAAGCGAGAATTGATCGATTTGCTGAGTTCTATCCGTATCCCCAAAGAGCTTTTGCATATTTAAGAATCAA
Source organism: Asparagus setaceus (assembly GCA_012295165.1). NCBI lineage: Eukaryota > Viridiplantae > Streptophyta > Magnoliopsida > Asparagales > Asparagaceae > Asparagus > Asparagus setaceus. Next base: position 53,432,906 of record CM022705.1, on the reverse strand, counting down.
CTTGAGAACTACCTTTCTAATGTAGTTACTCATTATGAATTTTCTAAAACTGATGGGTTTGATAAACTTGTTAAGAAGTTGATTGAATGGAAAGTAGATATTTTGTATGCTTTAGTGTACAAGTTAGTGAAGTTAGAACTAATCTTGCCCATCGCAATAGCAAGCTGAAGAGCATTTTCGATAATGAAAATGATTAAGAATGACTATCAGAACTGAATGAGAGATGAGTATATGAATGGTTATTTGGTATCTTATATTATTTAAGATATATTTTATGACATTAATGAGGAAGATATTTGAAATGTTTCAAGAAATAAATGCAAGGAGAATATAATTATAAACAATATGTACTAATTTGAAATATGATCTTGAAAGTCTTATTATGTTATGATATTTAGATGCAAATCGTGTAGACAAACAATTATATATCACGTTTAAATATTTTTGGATCCCTTCAATAAATTCTTGGCTTCGCCACTACTCGAAGGCATCGGGCATCGGGAGAATGAGTAAGGCCAGGACGTTTCAAGTTAGAGTTAACCCATGAATGCCCGTAGGAGTGATATGGTCTGATTAACATACAAGTGGTGGAAGATCCTACAGATGTTTGATTGCCATGTGACGAATACATGGTTGCTGGTTCAAACCAAATTAGTGAATCCCGTGGAAAATGGAATTATACTCACAAATAAAGGGGAGATTGTAGAGATATTCATGTGTGAGTATAGTTCCACATCGAACATGATAAGAAAGAGTGATGGATTTAAATAGGAGTTGGGGCCAATAACTAATAGCTTAAACTTTTTATTTAAAATACGTCCATAGCTCATGCTTAAGGCCCATTAACTTTTTGTTGGACCTCATTTCTCCCTAGCAGCTCCTCCCATGGATACCTATATCCTTTTACATAGTTGTTTGATTAGATGGAAATAGTGTGGCAAATGTAAATAGAGCCACCAGATATATAAATGCACTATTTGGTTAGCAACATTGTAATTAAGAAAGATAAATGGAGTTAAATTCTGTAGACAATACTTGCAACAAATGTTACGACCAATTTGGTGGTAAGAAAATCTGCAAGCTTAAAAATAATTTTAAAAATAAAAATAATTCTACCTCATCAAAATAAATTTTTTAAATCCAAACAAAAAATCCCCTACACCCATGTTTTTTATATGAGAAAATTATGTACCTTGTATATTAATTGCTTTTCAATCAAAAACTGATTTTGTATTTGAAGTACATTTCCTACAATATAATTACAGTTATTCAAATAATAAATTTAAAGTTGACTTCCTTCAATAAATAACGCATGCAACATTTGCTGCTGTAACATTCGCAGTAATTTATTTTTTGGAAAATTGCTTGGAGCAAGCAATTTGTAAAACGTTATGCACCCCCACCCCCAACTAGAGTCAAACCCATTTAAGCTCTTTGACCCAAGTTTTCATGCTAAAACACCCCTAGCCCAACAAAGTATATGTACTTTATACTGTATTTTAAAGTATTGCCCACTTTACCCTTTTGTACCCATTTGTTGAGTGTCTAAAATCACTTGTCTATTCGGCAGCCCTCATTCCCAATTGTACAGTGGGAAGTTGCATATAATGGGTTCAAGAGAAGTGAGAAGAGTTGCATTAATGGCCGGGAGAGATTTTTTGGAGGGAAAGGGCAAATTGGAGGGAAACATACTAAGTTCCCTCCAAATAATGCTCCATGTCAATGTAATATCTTCTTCCCTCTTTAGATTCTACTCAACAACCTTCAACAACCAAAATATTCTTAACTTTTTCCTCTTAACTTCTCCAACAACCAAAATGGAAGAATCTTTAATGTGTGTGATTTCGTTTAACACCAATTGCAACCCTCATTAAAATTAATTCGGCAACAAGTTTAGTTGAATTGAAGACGCAAGCTGTAGAGAATTTAAGAGTACCGTATGAAAGTTTGTTGATAAGTTACTCTCTCGAGAAGTTTTCCAATGTCTCGTTTGAGCTTTTAAAAGATGAAGATATTCTCAACATGATATATTATTATCATTCAATAGGGTTGAATACGATAATAATGACTGTTACTGAAAGAGATGAAGGATCTACACATGCCATAGGGACAGAAACAGAGCTTAGGTAAGTATTCAAAAGATTATTTTCAGGTTCTGGATACATGTTATAATGGAAACTGTGATATTTACGTCTTATATGTGACCTGTAGACATTACACGTGACATATCGACTTTACTTGTGACATATACTAGCTAACAGTTATTTGTAATTATCACACGTGACTTATATGTATGTTATATTCAACTTGCAGTCTTCCTAATGTAAGCTCACAGTCATCGGAGCATATCGAGGAACCAGAGAGGATCTCAATCGAGAAATCGGAGGCTCCCAAATGACAATCCTCAAGGAGAGCATGTATGGATGATGGACGACATTGTAAGTGACTCGACACGAATCCCAGCATGGTGGCACGAGGTAATTACTGGAAAAGAGCAGCAATTTGAAAGTGCAAAAGAAGTTATAATGGCTCTTATATACTACTCTAGAGCTAAGAAGTTCGCTTTTAAATATGTTAACAATGAGCCTAAACGCATTCATGCTAGTTGCATGTTCAGAAAAGAAACACAATGCTCGTGGTTGCTTTACACTTCACGATTGAGCCATGTGTCGATCTTTGCTATAAAAAATTTGTTTCTCAACATACTTGTCGACAACATAACAACACAGCTGGTCACTCCAGAGCATCGAGAAGGTGGATTGCGAGTATGCTACAATCAATTATAAAGAGGCATCCATATATCATCCCAACTGATATTAGAAGGGAATTGCACTCTCAATATGGTATAAAAGTCAATTATTCTAAAGCTTGGTGTGCTAAGGAGACAGCAAAAGAGCAAATATTTGGTTGCGTAAGGCATTCATATGATTTACTATCCTAGTTAGTCCATTAATTTCTTGATGTATCCTTTAGAACTTATATGTGATTTGTTAACCTTAAATGTGACATTTCAGAATGTTATGTGATCTATAAGCATATCATGTGATATTTCAACGATATATGTGAAACTTCAAATCTAAATGTGACTCTTTGACCTTCAATGTGACATTTCGATCTGTTATGTGACACTTTGATCTTACATGTGACATTTAGATCTCATATGTGACATTAACATATTATTCGTGATAGTTAGAACTTATTCATCATTTAACAAGTTATTTGTCTTTTTAATAATCATTTAAAGGTACCAAATGAAGGTGATGAAAACAAACCCAGACAGTGTCGTCATCATTGAATAAGAAGAAAGGGATTCAAGCGTTTATTTATGTCTTATAGAGCATGCATACAGGGGTTTCTAAAGGGATGTAGGCTATTGCTCTTTCTAGATGGGACCTTTCTGAAAGATCATTACAAATAGATCTTATTAGGTGCGACTGCTTATGATGGTAATCAAGGCATATTTCCACTCGCATTTTGCGTTTGTGACCAAGAGAATGAAGCGAATTGGAGTTGGTTTATTCAAGGGTTGCGGTATATTTTATACAATCGAACAGAACCATATAATCCACCCCATCCTATAGTCATTTTGTCAGATGCCGACAAAGGAATAAAATAATCTTTGAAAAATATATTTTCAGATGCGTACCATTCTATATGTGTACTTCATCTTGTTGAGAATTACAAATTGAAGCTTAGAGAGATGGGTTTTGCCTCAAGTGCCGCTCAATGGATTTCAAAATTATTGGAATTTGCTGCATACAAGTATACGGAAAAAGAATATAAAGCTGTTTTACATGAGATTAGGATGATCGACCAAAGAGCTTACCAAGTAGCTCTCAGCTATGGTCTAAATAATTGGGCGAATTCTGTATTTTATGGTATAAGGTACGCTAAATATTGTGACACTATCAATTTAACCGTGATCTTTAAACTTTATATGTGACAGTGTTCTGTTATATGTGACGTTATACTTTTATATGTGACTATTGTCTGTTAGCTGTGACAGTAAACTGTTATATGTGACATAATAAATTTACATGTGACGTTTAAATGTTATATGCGATAGTTCCTAGTTATATGTGACCTTTATATGTTGTTTGTGACACTTGATTGTTATGTGTGATATTTCGCTGTTACATGTGACGTTTACCTGTTATATATGATAGTGTATAGTTATATGTTGATTTTTATTTGTGACACTTGATTTTTATTTGTGACATTTCGCTGTTACATGTGACGGTTTGCTATATTTTATGATAGTGAAGTTTGATACATATAATATTTATTTACAGATATGATCATTTCACTTTCAATGTTGCTGAATCATTCAACAGTTGGATTCATGTGGCAAGAACACTTCCTATTTGCGATATGATGGATCACATTCGTATGCAAATTATGGAAAAGATGAATAGTCACCGCGAGATGGTAATAAAATGGAATAGCTATTTATGTCCTAAAGCGAAAAAAATTCTACATGAAAATTGCATGAAGGGAAGCACTCTTGAAGTCTCGCATTCGACAGCTGAAATCTTTGAGGTATCATCTCAAAAATCTGTACAAGTTGATTTGGAACACAAAACATGCACATGTTGTGCATGGGATATATTGTAAATACCATGTAAACATGTGTGTGCTGCTATTAACTTTATGCATAAAGATGTGTACCAGTATTGTTATTGGTTCATAACGACTGAAGCTTTCAAAAAAGTTACGAATCAATTCTCTTTTCGGTTCCAAATTACGATAAGCCAGATGTCAAAGATAAAACAGTTGGCATACTTCCCCCAAAGACGACAAAGAGACGTGGAAGAAATGAGAATAGACGTATCAACAACCGATCTAAGAATAAACGTACAATTAAATGCTCAAGGTGTCACGCTGAAGGATATAACCGAGCTACATGCACTGAACCTATCCAAGACTAACGTTTCCTGGCAGAATTCAAACTCTTTTATGACTGTTGTCTGTTATATGTTACTTTTAACATTTTGTTGTGACTTTTACGAGTTAAATATTACATATTACCTGTTCGTGTGACTTATTGGTATTAACTGTGATAATTGTAAGCTCTATACTTTCAGATTCCATATAATATGTTAAAGAAAAGTTTATGGAGTAATCACAAATGCACATTTCATCATTGTCACCACAAGTCTCTAAATTTACAAATAAATTATAAACATCCAACATCCAACAGAGAATTACGTTATACGTGTTTGTCTAATACTTCCACTCAATTAATGGTACATCATTACCCACAAAATATAAAAGATATTCTGGATCATCTGCATCTAACTTCAGTCCCAGCTTCTTCCATTCTTGGCCTTCACATATAATTTGAGCAGCAAGTCTTGCCCGTAACATTTCAGACTCCCTTTGTAAGGCTTCAATATTCATTCTACGATTGCTTTGAGATAAAAATATGCATGTATGCCACAATCGTACCTAAATAGAAAAGAGGTAAATTCACACTGAATGTATAAGTATCACATAACAGCATCATATGTCACTAATAAGGAGTATATGTCACACATGATGTATAAATGTCACATAACAACAGCATATATCACACAGTATGTGTAAAGGTCATATGAGATCAGTATATGTCACCAATAAAGAGTATATATCACATATAATGTATAAGTGTCACATAACGCAAGCACAGGTCACTGATAAGGAGTATATGTCACACAAGATGTATAAATATCACATAACAGCAACATATATCACACAATATGTATAAATGTCACATGATACCAGTATGTTTCACCGACAAAGAGTATATATCACATATAATGTTTAAATGTCACAAAATAGATAAGGAACAAGCATCACGGCAACTAATAAATTGGTAAGTATAAGGTGTTTCGAGAAACTTACGAGCCTTTTTGCGTTCGACAAGGAACTACTTCATATTCGAATGCTCTGAATGTCGATGCCTGGTCATATCCACTTGCCATCCTATCTAAAAATAGCTGGATTCTTACCACGTCTCCAGCCCATGTCTCGTGGTCAGCGGAATTGTAGTGTCTGTATTTTTTTTGCCCCAAATTGACCTCAAGGACATGCCAGTGATCAGCGTGACGTATCAGAATTAACAGAGCATCCTTCCCATCATCTATATACTTCTTTATATACTTTTTATATATATTTTTCTCATCCAAATTCGAAGCAGTTAGCAACCAAATCTTTAAAAAAAACTAAGAAAAAAGAGAGGAAGAAAGTAAAATAACATATAAATATAATATTACTTGTAAAAGCATTATGATCGATATTACTCACACTAAAATATGATGTAATTATAGCGAATTTTCTTTTCCGATCCACATTTTCCGGCAACTTGAGCCATTTTTGAAGTCTTGCAACCAATGCTTCAACGGTCTAACAATTCAAATGCAATAAATTATGTAAATATCAAAACTTGAATAACACCACAAGTTAAATAAAATCTAACCTCGTCCTTTAATCTTCCACTGCGTAGCAGCTGAAGTATATCATATCTGTTTATAATTTGGTTGTCGACGTCATAAATAGTCCTCTTTCTACATAATATGCACAACACAATCAGTGTATAAGTATCACAGGAAAACACTAATGGTCACAGAAAAATAGTAACTATCACAAACTAAATGTTATTGTCACAGGAAAACAGTAACTATCACAGACTAAATGTAAATGTCACAGGAAACATGCACGTTTCACAGGAAATTACTAACTATCACAGACTGTACATAAATATCTCACATAAAATTCATAAGTAACTACTTAATACTTACTTGTCCACTTTTAATGTCAAAAAATATTAAAGCCACTTGTTCTCATCATCCTATAAATCAGGAACGTCCTGAACAATGAAATTATGATAAAATCCTTCTTCGATCACTCCTGGGAGCCTGATATTAAAGTCTTGTGGAGAAGGAATGCCCATATTCAACATCCCCAATAATTTTTTTCTTCTCCAGTTTTCCCCTTCTCCATAAGTCTTCTACAGTTATTCTCGTATCGGCAAATGAAATTGCAAGTTCTTTCTCCTCTTCCTTCTCCCTCTTTTCGTCGTCATCTTCCATCACAACGATAACTTTCTTCCTTTACTTCTTTTATTAGGGATATCTGTTTGGAATGGAGATTCTAAGAACTTGGGCTTCTTTGTTGTTCTCTGGCTCTTTGCCCGAAGCCCTTGAACAAATTACTTCAACAGTTCATCTCTTTCCTTCTTCCTTTTCCTTCCCTTTTTCTTTTCTGTAACTTCCTCAGTTACTTTCTTTTCTTCAGCCTGTATAAAGATCACAGTTAATGAGTATATGTCATAGAAAAAGGATATGAGCAAATGTCACAGGCGATATTCATGTATCACAAATAATGAGCAAATGTCACAGGCAAATTGTTTAAGTCACAGAAATAAAGTAACAGTCACAGGAGATGAACAAATATCACAATAAAGAATTAACTGTCACAAATAATAAGAAAGTATCACAGGGCAGATGTAAATATCACAGGAAACATGCACGTATCACAGGAAATTACTAACGGTCACAGATTATAAGTAATTGCCACAGATAATATGTAAGCATCACAGCAAAGAAGTAATTATCACATGATTTACGTAAGTCTGCTCTGTCATCCTTAACTTCCTCCATTTCTTTGCCTTGATCATCTTCTTTCTCTGCCTCACCTTCTCTCTGTATCTGAGTCTACATAAATGCCAAAACAATAAATAAAACTTTTACAGAGAACGAGCAAGCACGTGAAAAATAAGAAAATTTATTACCTCCTCATTCTTTTTTTCTCTTCCTTGTTTCTGTTCAGCAAATTTTTTCTCAATATCGGCCTTAATGGCCATCGTATCAACGCCGAGAGCAATAAGTGCTTGCTTATAGGCTTCATTCAACATCGACAGCTTGTCATACGCTTCAGTCTACATTAATAATTAAGTTTCAGTAAGCAAATGTCACATATAAGAAGGTCACACATAAATTTCACATAAACACTACATCTATCACAATAAACTGGTTAATATTACAGGGAACAACCAATTGGCACAGATAACAATGTATCACAGTCTACATATAAATGTCACAGAAAATAGGTAAACGTCACATAGTAACACTTATTATCACAGCCAACATATAATTGTCACATGCAATAAACAATAATCACATAAAAGACTATTATCACTGTCAAAATGTAAACAATAATCACAGAAGAATTAAACTTATCTCACCGATGCAACAGTCGATTGACTCCCTTCCTCTTTTCAACTCTTTTAACTCATTTAGCCTTCATTCTTATAGGCTCTTGCTTGATCTCCTCATGGACATACCGCAGAAAAACTTGCTCCGATAAGATGTGGACTGCGGCTTCTGATTTCTTCACAATCATTGCATGACGCAGTGAACCCACTTTCCTACCTTCCAAACTCCAGTTTATCATTGGTGGCTTGGATTTGTTGACTCTGACTGGCTCTTTGATGTTTGTTATCTCATAGTACCATAGCTTCAAAAAAGCAACATTCAATCAATAAAGTCAGTATCATATATCACATATCAAGGATAAATGTCACATATGGGGGTCAAATGTCACATATTAGTATCATATATCACAAGTAAAAGATAATTATCATATATAAGGAGCAAATGCAACATATGAACTACAAATAGCACAAATAACTCATCGATAGCAAGGGAGCGCATCCACTAACATATGTCAGTCCCATTTTAGCTATCTTGGCAGCTTTTAGAGAATCCCACAATTCATTGTAGATGATAGTCGCCCATGGGAGATGATCAACTACATCTATCCGAGTCATATACTTCATCATATGCTGCAGTACATTCATTCTAGCAGTCAGAGTCCATATCATTGTGAGTTGATAAAGGATTTGAAGCATAATAAAATTAGAAACAACCGATTTCTTTTTCGACCCAACTAGTTTATCCAATAAGGCCTCAAGGTATTCTCGGTCACTCTTGTAAGCATCATGTTGCTTGTTGTTGAAGTACGTACTCCATATCCTATTCGCCGTATCGCGATTTCCTTCCGGTTTCTCCCCTTCATCCTTGAACCGTGTTTGTTTTTGCACCCAACTTAAATCGAATGTGTTGGCCTGTTTATTCCCTGTTTGGCTATCCTTGAAAAAAAAAACTTTTCGGCAACCAAGTCTAGGTGATCTATCAGTAGCATGATCGTGGCTTTGTCGGATGGAATTGCTCCAAAGCCAATATAGTTTTGGAAATTGGAGGATCCATAAGCTTTCCAATGTTCGGGCCTCGTTCGTGGAACAATTCCATTCATGAATTCACAATATCCACGTATGTTACAACATATCCTGATATCTCTCTTACTGTAAAACACAACACAAGAGAAACTAAATCTATCTAGGGTTCTACTGTTGGATAAATTCACAATGTTCACAATAACAAAAAAAATGAACAGATGTGGATAATTTAGTTAATACTTACAACTCAGCCTTAGTTCTTATTGATTCAGATGACTCAGATGATGAATTCACCATCCTGTATTTTTAGCAAATTGAGGGTTTGGTGAAGAGGGACTTGTCGGAGCGAGCGGACGACGGACCGAAGACGAGCTGACGACGAGCTTGCGGTCGGCCGGGGACCTTGTCGGAGCGATGACGACGAGCTTCTTCTTCGGGCCGTAGGGGGGGATGACAAAGCCAATACGTGTTGTAGGAGTTCTCGATGAAGACGGGGTTTAGCTGTAGCGGTTCTCGTCGCCGGTCGGGGTTCTTGTGGCGACGGTGGAGGAGCGAGATCTTGAGAGGAAGAGGGTTTCGAAATTTGATTGCAAAGGGTTTCGAAGATCATGCTCAGAAGGGGGGATTTGGGAAGGGTAATTTCGGAATAGCTTTATTGGGTAGTGGGTTTTTGCAGTTAGGGGGTAGTTGCACTCATTTTTAGGTATAAGGGCTGGGTAGCATTGGTTTTTTGGCTGAGGAGGAGGATACATAGCACAACTTTTTGGAGTTCCTCCAAGCAATTTTCCCTTTATTTTTACAGCAAACCAAACAGCTCCTAAGCGAACTTCAATAAGATGATGAGAAGTCATTGGGTTTAAATGGCGACCCAAGAGCTGGTTTCTGAAGAGCCCAGATTTTAAAAGAGACTTTCTTCATATATAGCCAAAAAGGGGCCCTGAATTAGGCCTATTGATGGCTATTTAAGATTTAGGCCGGCCTGCGGGTTTTCTAAGTCTGGGATAACGGGTTTGGCCTATTTCTAGTTTATTGATAAATTTTAGTAAAATTCTAGTTAGGTTATTACATATTATCAGATAATGACTAGTTTCAAACCGTGCAATGCACGAATTTGTATTAAAATTTTAAATAGTTTGACACATAATTACCAACAAATTTCCCATAAACCTAAACTTATTTTACAAATTTTCTATTTCTAGACATTCTGTCAAGTGAAAACTTTCGCTATATAAATTATGTTAGAAATTAAAAATATTGCTAAAATAATATGTTTGAACCAGTTAATATAACATTGTAGCATTTTACTTGTATAACCGGCCAATATTTGAAAAGCACATTTAAAAAATTTCCAATTAAAATAAGTAATAATAAAATGGTATTCGACTTCCATGAATTTCCAAACACAAAAAATAATGTGTCCAACTTAAACTTACAATAAAAAACTTACATATTAAAATAGGAGTTTTTAATAAAATTAAAATAGGAATTTGATATATTAGTCCCCAAAATCTCATAATTTCATATTAGTTCCTCAAATCTTTGAAATTGGTTACATGTACCCAATCCTAAGGGTTCTTGAAAATTAGTCCCTTAATTATCAAACTACTCCTCAATTCATGTTTTCCCCAAAAAAATCTCAAATTACTCTGCGTTCACAAAAACGTAAGCGAAGGGGTATTTAGGTTAGTCAGGGAAGTTGAGGGGTATCTAGGTAATTCAGGGACCACATCAAAAGACGCCTTGGATTTGTGGGATACATGAGTAATTTTAAAGATTTGAGAGACTAATAAGGACTAATTTAAAATTACAGGGACTAATATCTAAAGAATCTGTTTGGTTCACAAAATATATAAATAATCATCATGCAATAAACACAAATACAGGCATAAAAGGAAAAAACTAAACTAAGAAATTTCAATATTACAGTCTTCCTCTTTTCGATGACTTTAGCCTCACCTGTCTGAGTTATCCAGATTGAAATCAATAGCTCTTGTTTCTCCTTCCTCAAAATCACATATGGTGAGGTCAAATCAAACATGTGCAATCTAGTATTACTTCCAAAAAAAAAGTTAGATATACAAAATAGACCTGAAGTTTAAATTGAAAATGTTTTGAGATAATAGATGAATTATCCGGCAGATGCCCCGGCCTTCTATTTACCAAAAACGGTTGTTACAGGTGTTTAAATTTAAAAATAGCAACACATTTATGCATTTACTTGTTGGCATGGCGATATATATAATGAAAAGAAATATGATCTACAATATTATATGACTATTAAACATATATATATATCTAAATATTTTCAAGTATTACTTTCTCAGGATTATTTGTTTAAACTACTTGTTCAAAACAATAGGAGAGTATCTGAATAGGGCATCAGAAAAGAAACCGAATAGGGGAGAGATATCGTAGAACTCAATTACACTTGCTGGAACTAAAATTTGTGGCTTGAACTGTAACCTGAACATATGTAAGCAAATCAATCAAAATAATCAAGAAAAATCAAGAAATTATCACAGTTGCCAAATAAAATTAAAAGGATAGGGCCCAACACTTGTGTAGTCAATAGTTTCTTCTGTGAGGGCTCGAGGCTGAAATAGAAACACCAGGTGCTCTTCTAGGGCTAGGGATGCAGATGGAGCCGATGACGGCATCGGAAGCCATAAGAAAGCGCCAAAAAAAGCTTTAGAAAATGTATATGTTTTAGAGTGACGAAGAAAGAGCAGAGTTCTTGAGAGTGACAATGACGTTTGAGAGACTCCTTGGTGTCTATTTGTAAAATGAGAAGGGTAGAGAAATGATAGTGAAGTCTAGACACTAAAGTTATATGTGTCCATACTTATTTTATGACATATAAAAATGTTATTTTATTTGTAAGGATTAAACAATAGTGACACAAATAAAAAGTGTGACAAATCACGACACATATTTGTGTCATTAGATATACAATTAAATATAATTGAAAAATGCTAATAGTCCAACATGGATTGTGAAAGGATCTATGGATGAGCTTAAATAATAAATCTTAGATTTTAATTATAATGATGATTAAACATTTATGATTCGCACAATATATGATTGGTCACCATGCTGTAAAAAAATGTACAGCTTCACCAAAAATCAAGTAAGGAATTGTATGATTCGCACAGTGTATAATTGGTCATCATGCTGTAAAAATAGAACTAAGACATCTAAAAGATAGATTGAACTGAATAGAACTATCCTTGTTGTGAATAACTATTCCCTTGAATATTGCACCATCATCACCATATTTTTACAAAGTCATCGATTTAACGAAATTTATACTCTGAAATATCTAAGAATGACAGAGAACTAGGGTTAGGCGTGGTAGGGTCGACCCGTGGTGACTTCAGTAGCGGCATACATAGGTCACGACAGTCAGTGATATATCAGGAGTCTAGGGCGGTTGAGTCCAACCCTAGACCCAGGACTAGAGAAATAGGCCCGACTCATCATTGATCCGGCCCAACCTAGCCCGACCCGACCCGGATTTAATTATTAGTTTTTGCACAAAATAAATGATAAGCCAGATTTAACCCAATCTGGCCTGCTGCCAGCAGACTGCGGCAGGCCAACAACTGGCTTGCTGCTAGTAGGCCAAACTGCGGCAGGCTAGCAACTGGCCTGCTGCTAGCAAGCTCAGGCCCTTTCTTTTTTTTTTTTGCTAAAAAGAGAGGCTCTCTCTTTTTTTTTTGCTCAAAAGAGAGAGAGTCAGACTCTCTCTTTTTAGCAATCATTAGCAACAGTGATTGCTAAAAAGAGAGAGTCTGGCTCTCTCTTTTTAATTTTTAAAATTTTAAAATAAAGTCAAGGTCTAAGGAACCTCTTCCCTCTGCTATAAATAGGACTCGCTTCACCCTCATATCTCATAACTTCTATCAATCTATCTCATTCTAATTATAAAAAATCTCTTATATACTCTCTGCCAAAGTTTTCTTGGGGTAGGGAGGGAGGGTTAGTCAAATGAAACTCAAAACTAAAACTAGAATAATTTGTGGGATAAAATTTTATAGTGTTAGTCAACTAGAACTAAAACTAGCATAAAACTTTACAGTGTTAGTCAACTAGAACTCTAACAAAACTTGAACTAGGATAATTGTACAAATTTTTTTTATTTTTCTATAAAAAATAAGAGTTTTAGTCTCTCAAATTATCCTAAGTTTTAGCTTGGAACTAGGTGGTAAAAACTAGAACTCCTATTTATTTTATTATTTTTATTTTTATATATTTTTCTTTATTTCTTTCATACTATGATCATCACCATCATTAGAACATGCCATAAGATCAAATCTCGTCTACTCTTAGTTATCTCGATATTTTCTTTTTATTGAATATTGTAATTATATAATTAATTTACAAGTAAAGATTGTATTAATCTATAATTTATTAAACAACAAAATTGAGAGATGAGGGAAAGAGTTCAGGGAGCAAAAAGAAAGGAAAATGTGAAAAAAAAATTTAGACTTGTACTATAATAATAATTAAAAAAAAAAAAAGCTACAACATATATTATAATAATAATTGTCAATATCTTATAGTCTAACCAAAAGTTAATTAAAAGTAAATAACATTCGGTAAATAATTGTCAATCAATAATAGTAAGTTTAAAATACATAAATAGTATTTATACCATCAAAATGCATAAATATATACTTTATGATTATAAAAATTTATCCCGTTATTTTATCAAAATATCTCGCTTCACAAAATTGTTCATATTTATCCCACTAAAATATCTCACTAGCAAAAAATTGTTCCACTTTAACAATTATCCTACTTCGCATGAAAATGTCCGAATTGACTGACACCCCCTTAAGAGAAAAAAAAATCTTCCATTATAAAATAGATCCCTACTCATTTTCTTCACAATACTCTCCCTACTCATTCTCCTCACAGTAATCTTCTTCTTCCCCATCCGTTGCCGGTGGAAGTGGTTATATACCTTTCTCACATTCTCAACACTATTCACATGAAGTTAGTGGTAGTAGTAGTGACCAAATTCATAATGCACCTTACGATTCTTACTACCCTTCTACTCCTCGGCTATATTGTTGATCCCACCGATACCATTCCCTTTACATATCCTGGAGTAACCACAAGTATTGCCCCTCTAGACTCTACTTCTAAACGCTCTATTTCACTTTCTCCAATGGAATGGCAACAATCGTGTGGGCAGCTACCACTTAGTTCTATGGTGGCAAGACATTCTATCTCTTTTTATCCTCTACCTCGACTTCCTCGACATCCGTCTCCGACTTGTCAATCTTCAGATACTGAAGTTCTAGAGACACAAACTGAAGAAGAAATAACTGAAACAGAAACAAAGCATGCTTCCAATAAACGGAGAAAATTAGAAGATTCTTCATGGGTTTGGCCTTTTTTTTGAAAAATTTCTAGATCCGGACGGTAACAGATCGACACGTTGTTTAGCATGCCAAAACGTCTATAAATTTGGGAAGAATTGAGAAACAGGATCACTATCTCGGCATCTAGAAAAAAAATACCGAGACCTTCTAGATGGTGGAAAAGAGAAAACTCAATCACAGATTGTTGGAGGTACAGGTGGGTTATCGTCATTCAGATATAAACCTAAACTCGCTAAGGAAAATTTAGCTAAGTTTATTGTGCAAGCTGAACTTCCTTTTAATATTATTGAAAATGAAATTTTTGAAAAATATATTAAAAGTTCTTTTTGTCCAAAATATCAAAAAAAATTAGCAGAAGAACAATTACAAGAGAAATTGAACGTCTTTTTTATGCTAAAAAACTATCATGCAAGCTACTTTATCTACTGTAGCCACCAAGATAGCTTTGACTTCTGATGTTAGGAGTCTCTCAATCACAATCATTATATTTGTGTTACTTCGCATTATATTGATGAAAATTAGATTTTGTAGAAAATAATTTTGTCATTTAGGAAGTTTGAATATCCGTATAATGCACAAGGCGTTTGTGATGCAATTTCAAAAACTTGTCGTGACTATGGAATAGAGAGGAAAAAAATTTCTATATCTTTTGACAATTCTTCAGAGAACACGTCGGCAATTTTAAAATTGAGAGTAATTTTGAATCCGATAATGAAGGGTAAATTTTTTCATACTAGATGTGCTTGTCATATTATTAACCTTTGTGTGCAAGATAGAATGAAATATCTTGATCAACATTTACAGAAACTAAAATAGTTTATCAC
>CM022705.1:53289975-53412475 GCA_012295165.1 Asparagus setaceus | reverse complement strand
TGGCCGAGCCACCTCGGCCACTTGGCCGAAGTGGCTCGGCCATGATGGCCGAGCCACCTCGGCTATGTTGGCCGAGTCACCTCGGTCAACATAGCCGAGTTGCCTCGTTTTCTTTGTGGCCTCGGTTGCAGTTTAAGCTCGCCGTTTACCCGTATTCCGGCGTAATTTTCCTCCGGTGATGTCGCCGTTGTGTTTGAGTCCGTATCCGATCAACTTTCAGAGTTCAATCGGCTCGTTTGCGTTAACGGACTAAGTACGGTTGATTCCATCTCGTCGGCGTTTGAGTTTAGTCAACTCGCCTCGTCGAACTTCGTCATCGGGTTTATTCCACGATACGTCATTTCATTGACTCGTACGCCTTGCCGACTCACTTCATGCGTTTGTCGACTCGCTTTATGCGTGTTTGGGTCGAAAGTTGATTTCTTGAGATTTGACGGCGTTGTCCTTCGATCTTCTCATAATTTAGTCATATTTGGGGTTCTTGACAATTTTGATGCCTCTGATACCCCCTCAAGTTCGGACTCCTCGTATTTTATCGAAGTGCGGAATACTGGATAAGATCTTCTTGCTTCGTTCAGCGTTGAACTTTGTAGAAGAGGCGTGTTTTGCTTGATTTCTCAAACCACGGAGTGCGATGTCGCTATCCATATTCGAGTTCAATAAGCTGTTGCATTTGTATTTGAATGGATTGAAATGTCGAAGTCGATTTTGGACTAATCATCTTCATCTTGAAGGTCACCACTTGGGTTATAATTGAGATGCCTTGAGAATCATTGAGAAAAGCGTCGTGCGGTTTTGAACATCGATTTCGGAAAGCTTCTATATGGAATATGGAACCGATTTGTTTTAAATATCTTGCCTTGAGCCTCGAGTTCTTAGAGCGGTTTGGAATTATGTCTTCTCTTGGGAAAACTAACGTTGTGTGTCTTCTCTTGGGGCAGCGAACCCGTTGTGTTTTCTCTTGGGGCAGCGAACCACATTCTTTGGAGTAGACCTCTCATTCATAAAAGGAATCGAGAAGGGATTTTGACCATGGTCCTAACTGTAGGAAGGTTTGACCAAGATAGGAATTTTGAGACAATCCTAACTGTTGGAAGGTTTGATCACTCAATCCTGAAAGTGGACCTCTCGTTCATAAAAGGAATCAAGAGGGGATTTTGACCGTGGTCCTAACTGTAGGAAGGTTTGACCAGGATAGGAATTTTTGAGACAATCCTAACTGTCGGAAGGTTTGATCGCTCAATCTGGAAGTGGACCTCTCGTTCATGGAAGGAATCGAGAGGGATTTTGACCGTGGTCCTAGCGTAGGAAGGTTTGACCGGGATAGGAATTTTGAGACAATCCTAAGCGTAGGAAGGTTTGATCGCTCAACACGAAAGTGGACCTCTCGTTCATGGATTATCCACCCCGACTTTCTTTGCAAAGCTGAACATTCATTAGAATAGTTTATACTCATATTCCTATCGAGTAAGAAGGAGAAGCGGTTTAACCTCTTGTACTCATCGGAGGATTTTTCTCATTAAACTTATTTAAGTTAAGGCCGTCGATCCAAGGCTTGGATGATGGCCTTGAGAGCTAAGCAAACTCTAGAAAATTATACTCTTTGTATAGAGATGTTATGTTTCCATCACGGGTTTCAAAAAGGATGCACGTTAAGCTTATCCAATAGTAGTTCTATTTCGATGCCAAAATGGATGAAGAAAATTGTGAGCAAATTGAAATAAAAGCAAGTCTTAAATGCGGGTTTGACTAAATCCGAATGTATCCGAAAAGCACAAGACTACCTTCGATGGAGATAGTCCATCAGTCTTTTAATGTACTTGAATGTTAGAAGAAAGAAGCCCACAACTACCATGTTCTATCTACTAAGGCTAGCGATATATTTACTCTGTTGCTTCCAGCATGTCGAGTGTGCCTTTTCGGCCGGGAGAGTCATTTGAATAGAGAACACAACTACGGCACATGTGGAGATGTATGTGTGCTTAAAGGACTGGTTCGATACGTAAGAATGGTCACAAGGACAACAAATAAGACATTTCCTTGAAGAATTTGTGAATATAACTTAGAGGAATTCACTCCTTGAACATTAATGGTTAACATATTTTTTTCTTTTCCCTCTTATATTTGTAATTTAAATTTAAACTAAAGAAAAGTTATTACCTTCCGTAGGCGTAGGTCTTCCTTGAAGTCCGAACCATGTGTATCTTTGTGTTTGCGATGTTTTCTATGTGATTTTTATCTATGTACAATGTACATGTATATATATATATATATATATATATATATATATATATATATATATATATATATATATAGAGAGAGAGAGAGAGCAAGGCTCCTATGAACTTAAGTTCATAATGAATAGTGGTGCACCAACTTTTCTAACCACTCATCTTGCTTTGGGATCCGTGAAAGATATAAAGACCACTTTGAGATTTGTGCATCACAAATCTCAAGGCAAGATGAGTGGATAAAAAGTTGGTATTATATTCATGCTACAAATTCATAGCTATATGAAATGAAATCCTATGAACTTAAGTTCATAATAAATAGTGGTGCACCAACTTTTCTAACCACTCATCTTGCTTTGGGATCCGTGAAAGATATAAAGACCACTTTGAGATTTGTGCATCACAAATCTCAAGGCAAGATGAGTGGATAAAAAGTTAGTGCACCACTATTCATTATGAACTTAAGTTCATAGAACTGCCTATATGACAAGGCTCCTATGAACTTAAGTTCATAATGAATAGTGGTGCACCAACTTTTCTAACCACTCATCTTGCTTTGGGATCCGTGAAAGATATAAAGACCACTTTGAGATTTGTGCATCACAAATCTCCAGTAGATGAGTGGATAATTCATGTCATGGCTTTTAAGTTCATAAGGCTGCTCTATGAGCTCCCTATGAACTTAAGTTCATAATGAATAGTGGTGCACCAACTTTTCTAACCACTCATCTTGCTGGGATCGTGAAAGATATAAAGACCACTTTGAGATTTGTGCATCACAAATCTCAAGGCAAGATGAGTGGATAAAAGTTGGTATATATATATATGAGGCTTCTATGAACTTAAGTTCATAATAAATAGTGGTGCACCAACTTTTCTAACCACTCATCTTGCTTTGGGATCCGTGAAAGATATAAAGACCACTTTGAGATTTGTGCATCACAAATCTCAAGGCAAGATGAGTGGATAAAAAGTTAGTGCACCACTATTCATTATGAACTTAAGTTCATGGAAACCTGCTTCTATATATATATATATATATATATATATATATATATATATATATATATATATATATATATATATATATATATATATATATATATATATATATATATATCATTTTAAATAAAGAGTGAAATAGGAAAAAAATAACCTAAAAATAATTTAATAGAATCTGAATACAAAGGTAATGTAGTTTAGAAATTAGAAATAAAAAATTAGAAAAAAGTTGATAAAACCCACGACCCGACCCATGGCTAGTGGTCAGGCCCGAGCAGAGCCCAGCCCTAGACAAGTCATGGGTTTTGGGTCAATCCTAACTTAGGGATCGGAGAAGTAGTGATGTAGGATGCATAATGAGCAAATTCAGGAAGAAGTTAGAATCAATTTATGTAGGACGCATAACGAGCAAATTCATGGAGAAGTTAGAGTCAATTTAGATTAGAAAATATATTCAAAGTTAGAGTCAATTTAGATTAGAAAATATATTCAATGTTAGAGTCCAATTAGATTAGGAAATAAATTCAACTTTGATTCATGATTTGTTTCCTCTATTATAGGAGTCTTTTTAGGGTAGGATTTGATACTTTCTATTTTTTATAATTCTAGTCTTATTAGGAGTCTACTTTGTTATTCTCTTTAAGAAGAGGCATGTAACCCCAAAGAATCATATATCTTTTATTAATAAATTTCTCTTATTATATTTTTTAGTGGATTTGAAGCTTCGTGGATTGAGAGATCGTTCTTTGTAGATTGAGCAACCCTTGGTGGATTCCGAGGTTTATCACTTCCATTCTTAATGGTGGTATGAGCCGCTTTCGATCCAATGCGGCGGCAAGCCCCTATTACCTGAAATTAGATTAAGACTCATACAAACCGACTTGCGTTGGCTATGGAAGTGAACGAGGAGACGAGTTAGATCCGTTGATGGTGCCAAAGACGTGATTGGACTCCACATGAATTCAACAGCCATTTTGATGATTATGATGCCCCGTGCCGATATCTTAGCCATGGAGGCTACTCAAGATGAGATATTTATGATACTGAAAACATGAGGGTTGATTTACCATCTTTCAATGGAAAACTTGATGTAGATGATTTTCTTGATTGGATTGATGAGGTGGAGAGATTTTTCGGATATTTGGGGATCACAGAAGATCAGAAAGTTAAGCGAGTAGCCTATCGACTAAAGAGTAAAGCATCTTTTTGGCGGCAATCATTATGCGAAGATCGAGCCTATCAGCAGAAGCAAAAAATCCGATCATGGGCAAAGATGAAGGAATTGTTAAAAGCTCATTTTTTCCTATCTATTATTATGTATTCAACCGACATCCTAGTTCACACTCTAACTATAGTCATGGAAGAATTAAGCAGCCCCAATTTGACCCTGAGCAAGACCTTAGAGTTGGGAAGAGCATTGAAGTAGCAACAAAGAAAGAAGAACCACCTCCTGAGCGCAATATCTTTCGCACGAGGTGCACTATGATGCAAAAGGTTTGTGATGTTATTATTGACAGTCATAGTAGCAAAAATCTTATTTCTCAGTGTATGGTGAATAAGTTAGATTTGAAGACAGAGAAACACCCACCTCCTTATTGTTCGCGGGGAAAGTTGTTTCGATTGTCATTGATTTGAACTTGTTACAGCTTCAGTCGCCTACAACAAAATTCAAAGAATATCGCCTTTTTATAAGGCTTACAACGAAAATCAAAAAAGATTACAACTTTTTAACCCTCTTAGAACAAACGCGGGATCCGTTTATGGGATCTTCGCTCGTAATGGAGTTCTTCGCTTGTCTTGGGGACTTTTTTGTCCGTGGACCACCCTTCAATCGATCGAGTGGAGATCTAGATACGAGATCTCGGATCTAGAGTGCTTATTTCACGAAGGAAGTAAGACACCGACGGGATCAACTCACGAAGGAGGTGATGCGAGGGGTGAATCTACTAGGAGAAATCACACGCCGCCTCGAGACTAAGACTAAGCTTAGCCTAGAGGGTAATCCGAAATCGACCTGAACCCGTGGCTCGGTGGATCCTCTACCTTCGTGTAGATCTGAGCCCATATGAACTCCTCGAGATCCGGATCTCGCTCTTCTCTTGATCAATGCCCAACTCGTACAAAGTCTTGATCTTGAGAACTTCAAAATCGGACCTCTGTGGGCTCTAGCGAGTTCTTCCAAGAGATCCAAAATCCAACCCCCAATCGAAGGAGACCCCCTATTTATAGCATCGGGGGGTGTCTGGTTTCCGGTCTCATGGCAGAGCCACCTACTGACGAAGTGGCTCGGCCATGATGGCCGAGCCATCTCGGCTATGTTGGCCGGTCACCTCGGTCAACATAGCCGAAGTCGCCTCGTTTTCATTGTGGCCTCGGTTTACCGTTTCGCTCGCCGTTTACGTATTCGACATAATTTTCCTCCGTGATGTCGCCGTTGTTTGAGTCCAGATCCGATCAACTTTCGAGTTCAATCGCCTGCTTTGCGTTAACGGACTAAGTACGGTTGATTCCATCTCGCCGGCGCTTGAGTTTAGTCAACTCGCCTCGCCGAACTTCGCCATCGGGTTTATTCCACGATACGTCATTTCATTGACTTCGTCAGACGCCTTGCCGACTCACTTCATCGTTTGTCGGCTCGCTTTATCGTTTTAGCGGTAATCACGTCGCCGGTTAGATTCGCGTTGTCCGGATGGGTGTCGTTGTCGGCCATCGAGTCGCTCGGTGCCCGATAAGCAATTTTCAACGCCTACACTTATAAGATCGACTTGATTCGTAAGGGCAATGATGTGCAGAACGATGAGATGTGTCGGGTACCTTTTTCTATTGGTCGTAACTATTTCGATGAGGTATTGTGTGATGTGGTCGAGATGGATACTTGTCATATACTTTTAAGTAGGCCATGACAGTTTGATGTTGGTGCCACCCACAAGCGCAGAGATAATATTTATATCTTTAAGAAGGATGGATGTCGAATTGTACTCATGCCTCTTACAGAAAAGAAACAATCCAAGATAGAGGCTACTGAGAAGAAGAAATCTTTTGTAGTAGACAATAAGATTTTAGCTGAAGACTTGAAGCAATCTAAAGAGGTCTATACCTTGGTTGTAACTGAAAAAGGAGAACCTGCCCCTGCTGAAATTTCTTCTAAGGTGCAAACACTTATTATGCATGAGATTCATGATGCTGATGGTGATATGATAGTGAAGATGGATATTATATATGATATTCTCAAAGAGGTTGTGAGCGATATTGCACATATTGATGTTATCCCGATGGAGGAAAATGATAAAATAGAGAGTGAGACAATTGATGATATGTGTGAACTGCTTAGTGGAGGGCCCAAAACAAAGGAAATGAAGTGCAAGAAATATTCTTCTGAAATAAAGAGTGTCAATGATTTTGACGAGATTGAGATGAAATTGCAGGCACAAGAAAATAAAAAGCAACAACAAAATAATTTGAAGCAGTTTTTCAAGTCATCTTTAGATCCACATGTTGTAAGTCACATTAAAATAATGTGGGAAAGATTCATTTAAAAGTTTGATTCTAAAGAAGCCCTAGCTGAGAAGGTAAAAAATAGATGGAGAAAATCAATACTAAGTATAAGGCAGACGCTGATCGATGCAGGAGAAGAAAAATATTTACCAAGGAAGCTGCTATTCAAACAAATATAAGCTCGGGGTCGAGCTTCTTTCAACAATGGGAGACTGATGTAGGACGCATAACGACCAAATTTATGGAGAAGTTAGAGTCAATTTAGATTAGGAAATATATTCAAAGTTAGAGTCAATTTAGATTAGGAAATATATTCAATGTTAGAGTCAAATTAGATTAGGAAATAAATTCAACTTTGATTCGTGATTTATTTCCTTTATTATAGGGAGTCTTTTTAGGGTAGGATTTGATACTTTCTATTTTTTTATTATAACTTTAGTCTTATTAGGAGTCTACTTTGTTATTCTCTTTAAGAAGAGGCATGTAACCCCCAAAGAATCATATATCTTTTTATCAATAAATTTCTCTTATTTTATTTTCTTCGTTGTTATAACACTTCAATTACCCAAATATTAATATACGTTTAGTAGCAGACAAGTATCTCGCATTAGAAACATACTCTAGTCAATTCGCTACTTCGAGATGACCCGAACCGATAGCTCGGACGACTCGAGTGGCCGACATCTTGTGAGGCCGGCTCAAAAGGCGGTACATGTCGCCATATCGACCTTCTCGCTAGGCCGAACCGACAAGCGCGCCACTCGACCATCTCTTCTGTCGACACCTTGCGAGGCCGGCTCAAAAGGCGGAACATGTCACCGTATCGGCCTTCTCGCTAGGCCGACTCGACAAGCACGCCACTCGACCGTCTCTTTTGCCGACATCTTGCGAGGCAGGCTCAAAAGGAGGTACATGTCGTCATACCAACTTTCTCACTAGGCCGACTCAACAAGCAGCCCACTAGGTCATCTCCTCTGCTGACACCTTGCGAATCCGACTCAAAAGGCGGGACTTCTCGACATGCCACCTAAGATAGGAAGACGGCGATGTGCCTCGAGCCGCCCCGCTGGCGATGAGTCACCATCGCATTGAATGCTTGATCAGAGCCATAAATTCTCCATGCTCAAAGATCTTTAAGGCACGTCGGACCACGCGCCCCCTATCACATCGCATTAAATGTCGACGTGATCTCTTCCACTCAACGGTCGACACCTGTAAAGCAAGAGCTGACTCAGCCGCCAGCTATCACTCGGCCGAGTTTACCGAACTACCCTCCGTTACTTCTATAAATAAGAAAGCTGTTAACAACACAGGTATGCAATCTAAATCTATGCTTTAGAACTCTCAGTAGAATTTCTACCAACTTCCCACTCAAGATTATCCATTAACTTGATCGTCGGAGGAACCACCGGGGACCCAACCCCAACCTCTTACGATTTGTGACATGTGCAAGTTACATCAGGAAGCATCAGAACCGGATATGTGGTGGAGTTAGCGGACCCTAATTATCCCCAAAACTATAATTAATTGATTGTGTGATCCATAGCATCAACATTCGTGGATTCGAAGCTTTTCGTGGATTCGTAGATTGTTCTTTGTGGATTCAGAGAGCAACCCTTGGTGGATTCCGAGGTTTATCACTTCCACGCTGGGTTATCTACATTGAATGTACAAACAAGCAACATACAAATCAATTAGAAGACTATTCCTTTAACATACAAATCAATAGAAGACTATTCCTTTCGTACACCACATCAAAAAATTTGGTCTCGTATACATACAATGCTTTGCTGTTGCATCACACCACAGCAACACTTCGCGAAGTTCAGAGGATCAGATTAGATCCTCAGTGTTTCAATATTATGAACGTATGTACTTCTTAAATCAATTGGTGATTACATATGATTCCTAAGTAAAAAATTTAAAAGATATTTTCAAGCAGTGGAAAACTAAATACTTTCATAAGAAAAACAATCATTTATTTGCCGCAAATAATTTATTTAAAAACTATAAAAATAGTGATCAAAATAATTTGGTAGTCATGCATATATGAGATCTACGCAAGCATACACATATATTTGAAATTGCTCATCAGTCCCATACGAATCCTAAGGGGGTATGCAAATTAGTCTCTCAATTACCAAAAATGCCCCTAAGCTTATGTTCTTTTTTTTTTTTTTGGGTGAAAACAGGGCTTTTGAGAATAGAACATAAGCTGAGGGCATTTGGATTATTGAGGGATCAATTTGTTAGACCCCTCAGGATTTGAGGGATTGAACAATTTTGAAGATTTGAAGGACTACTATGGAATTATTGAAGATTTGAGGGACGGAGACTAATATCTAAAAAACCCCAAAAAATACAAAAATACAAAAACTCATTGGCAATTAGAGGAAAATACATGTACCAAATAAATTTTATAATATCGATAAAGTTCTGGAAGCTCACCGTGCAGTAATGCAAGTTTGTAAAATCTCAACCTGCACCATAAATCCTGAACTTGTTAAGAACGTCAGGCCTCCCTCATCCACTTTGCTATCAAATTCAGTGTTAAGTGCAAAAGAGTCATAGCAAGAGGCCCCGATGCCAGTGGCGCGAGCTTTAGTATCGTACCCTCTAAAGGTGCAAAAAAACATAGAAATAACTCGAGTTAAATGTATTTACTCACTTCATATCGGCACAACATGAGAAACCAATTAGAATATGATAAGAAGCAATTAGAGTAAAATAAGAGTTCTCATACCAAGAAATTGAAGTTGATAGTTTTAAATAAGGAGTCATAGAAATCTTATAAGTTTTATATGATGAGCATTGAATACGAATCTGATGGACAAAATCAATAGCACTAACGTGGAGCTAAAGCAGACTATAAAATAAAGTTCTTTTTAGATGTATGGGTAAGATTATTGAAGAAATTAAGAATTAGAGACTTACTTGGTGGATTGGGCTTTATTTAGCTTGATATTGTTGAATAAAAGGTTGATATGTTGTACTTGCCTAAAAGGTATACTAATGTTTCTAATATATACACAACGCTTCATTAAAAATGGCGCTCACTGTTGGGTGAAAATGAGAATACACATATTATACATAATAACATAGCTCATTACCAAATAGAACATAAAACTAAGAGCAAACAATTTTACCAAACTTTTTTTTAGGGCGGTTACAATATAAGTCCTTCTAAAATTGTATTTGTTTACACTTTGTAGTTAGAAAAGGGAAGGGAGGGGAGGGCTAAAAATTAGAAAATTAATCCACTTTTTTTAACCCTCCTTAAAGTGGGAAGATTGGGAGGCGAAGGGAGGGATTGCAAGTGAAATTTTCTTGAAATTTCAATATCGCCCTATGAGAAAATAAAAAATCATAATGAATAAAATTGTTCACTATTTCTGTAGAAGGGCATCATTGGTCAAGTAGCTTCCCTCCCATTTCCATTCTCTACTTTAAATAGCCACATATTATACTATACTCTCCCCTTTTTCCCCCCCTATAGTTCTATGGAACCTAATTCGTTGCGGTTCAGGGGACGAGCACGAGAGTGTGGTACGCCACTCATTAGGAATCGGGTACGATAGAGGCAGGCTTATACGGTACTCCAGGGAATGTGGTATGTTTTAGGTTCGGTTCTTAAATGTAGGACTTGAGGTTTTGCAAGAGTCAAATTTAAGAAATATGCTAGTTGATATCAGTAATGGTAAAAGACCCTTGAGAATCATATTGCAATTAATGTATGAATACGTCATTTACTTGATTTCTCATGTTCTTTTTTTGTTTATTCTTTGGAAAAAGAGCTACTTTTGTTCAAAATGTTAACAACTTTGAATTATAAACCGGATCGTTAGAGTCGGTGAATTGGGTTGCGTTCTACTACGAATCCGGGACGATTGAAACTGAGTCGCGGTTCGCTATGGTGTCCGACGTTCCCGACTTCTATGGTTTATCCAAACACAATAAAGTACATTCCACTCCTTCACTTTCTACCCCTCCCCTTGGGTCTACCTCAAGTCCTCCCCTCCCCTCCCCCCATTTGTATTTATTAGAAAATCAATGGTTATGATAATGTTGGTCCATTCACTACTCTTTTACAATGGAGATGATAAGAATCTGTGAAAATTCGTAACCATGCAAAAATACACAAACTGTCACAAAACAATGAGTTGAATTTTAATTATTGCATGTTTTCCTCATAATATTTTTTGTGACTGTAGTTGCAAAAAGGAACCGCTTATTTCAGCCACTCAATTAACCCATTTTTAAATCCACTCATTTCTAAAATCATTCTTAAATCTAAAATGAATAATTGTTTACAGACCCCAAACAGGGGACCAAAAATGGGACAGCTGATGTGGCCGACATTAATTGTGTTTTTCTATATTCCGGGTTAGACAACTGAACGTAGTAGCCTAGAAGGTAAGGGTATGATTGGTATTTTCAAATTCCGAGGCCTTTCTTCTTCTTTCCCAAATTCGGCACAATCTAAAATTCTTGTTTAATCCTATCTCCGACCAAGGAAAATTAAAAAATTACACTTTTGCGACTTGGCATCTACCAACAACGAAAGGGAATACAGAATTAATTCTTTTGTTCAGTGTGATGAAAATAGGCTGGGGGGAAACTCTGTAATGGTTAGTTTTTTCAATCTAGATGACAGATTGAAAATTGAAGCAACATGGTCTCTGTCTATGCTAGTAAGAAATGATATTTAATTATATAGGCAATCAAGGTAGCAAGGATATCATCCACAATAAGAAAACCAAGGTCGAATCTGCTAGAGGGAAGGTGCAAAAGCATTGTCACCGATGGCTTTAGAGAAGAGGATCCAAGAGTAGTTGAGCCGGTGGGCATTCCGGTGGGGATTAAAGACACAAGGGTAACAATGTGAGGATTCCGGCGGAGGGATTCACGGAGTTCTTAGATAAGAACAGATAAAAGTGATACACTTTTGTTTGACAAAATTACCCTTGCTCTCTATTAATGGGCAGTAGTAAAATCCAGATGTAAATGACACGTGGACAGTTCACCTTAGCTATCCCATTTTTGGGTCCTCCTAGCATTGCTCATCTGAAATATCAACTGAATTATTTGTCAACCCCATTTATATATTTCAGCATTTATGTTTTACGATATATAGTCTTGTCTAATTTAATTAACTAGTATGTACCCGTGCCCGTGTTTTCTAGCATTCCATTTTAAATATGTGTTCCTCTTAGTTTTAATTATACATTTGATTTGATTTGATTTTATTATTGTATACTTAAAATTAGTAATCATATGAAAAGAAATTTTATAAGAAAACTTGCCATCTAAATTCTACAACTATAAAATTTTAAACTATGAATATCCTAATTTTAGGTTGAAATTCGATGCAATTTTATTAATAGCTATTTGTGAACTTGTCCCTTTCGCTCATAGTTATTGTTCACATTTTTCAATATGATACTGTTTTTCAAAACAACCTAAGGTTAGTTGTTTATATTTTCTATAATGTATTATTCCAATTTGAATTAAAATATTGATGGTTATTGGTGTAGTGACAGAATACATTATCATAGGTCTCTTTCAAGAGGAAAAAATGAGAAGTATGTGAAGTACACGCTCATCTACGTTGATGATTATTCAGATGTTAAATTTGAGGCTTGCGTCTAGGAATATTTAGAAGCAATAAATGACAGTTGTTTATCCGTTCGTGGTCGAAATGGTCCCCTTACCTATATTAATTTCCATGTTTAGACTTTAATTATTTTATTCAAGATAATGTAGTCACCACATTCCTATATTAATTTGCACATAAAACTTAATTTATTTCCATATCCACCATCATTCAAAGCACCTAACACTTTGATCTTTTGTTTATAAATAGACCAACCTGATAAAGAAGTGTAAAGCCTTCTATTCTAAAGTTGTCTTAGTATTATCTACTTGATTTTAGCTCCTGCGATGTTATATGAAATTGTTGTTTTCTTTAATACATAGATTAAAATGAATATATATATATATATATATATATATATATATATATATATATATATATATATATATATATATATATATATATATATATATATATATATATATATATATATATATATATATATATATATATATATATATATATATATATATATATATATATATATATATATATATATATATATATATATATATATATATATATATATATATATATATATATATATATATATATATATATATATATATATATATATATATATATATATATATATATATATATATATATATATATATATATATATATATATATATATATATATATATATATATATATATATATATATATATATATATATATATATATATATATATATATATATATATATATATATATATATATATATATATATATATATATATATATATATATATATATATATATATATATATATATATATATATATATATATATATATATATATATATATATATATATATATATATATATATATATATATATATATATATATATATATATATATATATATATATATATATATATATATATATATATATATATATATATATATATATATATATATATATATATATATATATATATATATATATATATATATATATATATATATATATATATATATATATATATATATATATATATATATATATATATATATATATATATATATATATATATATATATATATATATATATATATATATATATATATATATATATATATATATATATATATATATATATATATATATATATATATATATATATATATATATATATATATATATATATATATATATATATATATATATATATATATATATATATATATATATATATATATATATATATATATATATATATATATATATATATATATATATATATATATATATATATATATATATATATATATATATATATATATATATATATATATATATATATATATATATATATATATATATATATATATATATATATATATATATATATATATATATATATATATATATATATATATATATATATATATATATATATATATATATATATATATATATATATATATATATATATATATATATATATATATATATATATATATATATATATATATATATATATATATATATATATATATATATATATATATATATATATATATATATATATATATATATATATATATATATATATATATATATATATATATATATATATATATATATATATATATATATATATATATATATATATATATATATATATATATATATATATATATATATATATATATATATATATATATATATATATATATATATATATATATATATATATATATATATATATATATATATATATATGACATGAAGGGGATAGTGTGTTCGTATGGGGTTTATCCCCATACTTATTTTATATTTTTTGGGTGAAAACAGGGCTTTTGAGAATAGAACATAAGCTGAGGGCATTTGGATTATTGAGGGATCAATTTGTTAGACCCCTCAGGATTTGAGGGATTGAACAATTTTGAAGATTTGAAGGACTACTATGGAATTATTGAAGATTTGAGGGACGGAGACTAATATCTAAAAAACCCCAAAAAATACAAAAATACAAAAACTCATTGGCAATTAGAGGAAAATACATGTACCAAATAAATTTTATAATATCGATAAAGTTCTGGAAGCTCACCGTGCAGTAATGCAAGTTTGTAAAATCTCAACCTGCACCATAAATCCTGAACTTGTTAAGAACGTCAGGCCTCCCTCATCCACTTTGCTATCAAATTCAGTGTTAAGTGCAAAAGAGTCATAGCAAGAGGCCCCGATGCCAGTGGCGCGAGCTTTAGTATCGTACCCTCTAAAGGTGCAAAAAAACATAGAAATAACTCGAGTTAAATGTATTTACTCACTTCATATCGGCACAACATGAGAAACCAATTAGAATATGATAAGAAGCAATTAGAGTAAAATAAGAGTTCTCATACCAAGAAATTGAAGTTGATAGTTTTAAATAAGGAGTCATAGAAATCTTATAAGTTTTATATGATGAGCATTGAATACGAATCTGATGGACAAAATCAATAGCACTAACGTGGAGCTAAAGCAGACTATAAAATAAAGTTCTTTTAGATGTATGGGTAAGATTATTGAAGAAATTAAGAATTAGAGACTTACTTGGTGGATTGGGCTTTATTTAGCTTGATATTGTTGAATAAAAGGTTGATATGTTGTACTTGCCTAAAAGGTATACTAATGTTTCTAATATATACACAACGCTTCATTAAAAATGGCGCTCACTGTTGGGTGAAAATGAGAATACACATATTATACATAATAACATAGCTCATTACCAAATAGAACATAAAACTAAGAGCAAACAATTTTACCAAACTTTTTTTTAGGGCGGTTACAATATAAGTCCTTCTAAAATTGTATTTGTTTACACTTTGTAGTTAGAAAAGGGAAGGGAGGGAGGGCTAAAAATTAGAAAATTAATCCACTTTTTAACCCTCCTTAAAGTGGGAAGATTGGGAGGCGAAGGAGGGATTGCAAGTGAAATTTTCTTGAAATTTCAATATCGCCCTATGAGAAAATAAAAAATCATAATGAATAAAATTGTTCACTATTTCTGTAGAAGGGCATCATTGGTCAAGTAGCTTCCCTCCCATTTCCATTCTCTACTTTAAATAGCCACATATTATACTATACTCTCCCCTTTTTCCCCCCCTATAGTTCTATGGAACCTAATTGCTATGTTCGTGACGAGCACGAGAGTGTGATGCGCCACTCATTAGGAATCTGCACGATGGAGGCAGGCTTATACGGTACTCCAGGGAATGTGGTATGTTTTAGGTTCGGTTCTTAAATGTAGGACTTGAGGTTTTGCAAGAGTCAAATTTAAGAAATATGCTAGTTGATATCAGTAATGGTAAAAGACCCTTGAGAATCATATTGCAATTAATGTATGAATACGTCATTTACTTGATTTCTCATGTTCTTTTTTTGTTTATTCTTTGGAAAAAGAGCTACTTTTGTTCAAAATGTTAACAACTTTGAATTATAAACCGGATCGTTAGAGTCGGTGAATTGGGTTGCGCTCTACTACTTAACCGACGATTGAAACCGAGTCGCGGTTCGCTATGGTGTCCGACGTTCCCGACTTCTATGGTTTATCCAAACACAATAAAGTACATTCCACTCCTTCACTTTCTACCCCTCCCCTTGGGTCTACCTCAAGTCCTCCCCTCCCCTCCCCCCATTTGTATTTATTAGAAAATCAATGGTTATGATAATGTTGGTCCATTCACTACTCTTTTACAATGGAGATGATAAGAATCTGTGAAAATTCGTAACCATGCAAAAATACACAAACTGTCACAAAACAATGAGTTGAATTTTAATTATTGCATGTTTTCCTCATAATATTTTTTGTGACTGTAGTTGCAAAAAGGAACCGCTTATTTCAGCCACTCAATTAACCCATTTTAAATCCACTCATTTCTAAAATCATTCTTAAATCTAAAATGAATAATTGTTTACAGACCCCAAACAGGGGACCAAAATGGGACAGCTGATGTGGCCGACATTAATTGTGTTTTCTATATTCCGGGTTAGACAACTGAACGTAGTAGCCTAGAAGGTAAGGGTATGATTGGTATTTTCAAATTCCGAGGCCTTTCTTCTTCTTTCCCAAATTCGGCACAATCTAAAATTCTTGTTTAATCCTATCTCCGACCAAGGAAAATTAAAAAATTACACTTTTGCGACTTGGCATCTACCAACAACGAAAGGGAATACAGAATTAATTCTTTTGTTCAGTGTGATGAAAATAGGCTGGGGGGAAACTCTGTAATGGTTAGTTTTTTCAATCTAGATGACAGATTGAAAATTGAAGCAACATGGTCTCTGTCTATGCTAGTAAGAAATGATATTTAATTATATAGGCAATCAAGGTAGCAAGGATATCATCCACAATAAGAAAACCCAAGGTCGAATCTGCTAGAGGGGAAGGTGCAAAAGCATTGTCACCGATGGCTTTAGAGAAGAGGATCCAAGAGTAGTTGAGCCGGTGGGCATTCCGGTGGGGATTAAAGACACAAGGGTAACAATGTGAGGATTCCGGCGGAGGGATTCACGGAGTTCTTAGATAAGAACAGATAAAAGTGATACACTTTTGTTTGACAAAATTACCCTTGCTCTCTATTAATGGGCAGTAGTAAAATCCAGATGTAAATGACACGTGGACAGTTCACCTTAGCTATCCCATTTTTGGGTCCTCCTAGCATTGCTCATCTGAAATATCAACTGAATTATTTGTCAACCCCATTTATATATTTCAGCATTTATGTTTTACGATATATAGTCTTGTCTAATTTAATTAACTAGTATGTACCCCGTGCCCCGTGTTTTCTAGCATTCCATTTTAAATATGTGTTCCTCTTAGTTTTAATTATACATTTGATTTGATTTGATTTTATTATTGTATACTTAAAATTAGTAATCATATGAAAAGAAATTTTATAAGAAAACTTGCCATCTAAATTCTACAACTATAAAATTTTAAACTATGAATATCCTAATTTTAGGTTGAAATTCGATGCAATTTTATTAATAGCTATTTGTGAACTTGTCCCTTTCGTTCATAGTTATTGTTCACATTTTTCAATATGATACTGTTTTTCAAAACAACCTAAGGTTAGTTGTTTATATTTTCTATAATGTATTATTCCAATTTGAATTAAAATATTGATGGTTATTGGTGTAGTGCCAGGAATACATTATCATACAGGTCTCTTTCGACGAGGAAAAACTGAGAAGTATGTGAATTACACGCTCGTCTACGTTGATGATTATTCAGTTGTTAAATTTGAGGCTTGCGTCCAGGAATATTTAGAAGCAGTAAATGACGGGTGTTTATCTGTTGGTGGTCGAAATGGTCCCCCTTCCCTATATTAATTTCCATGTTTAGACTTTAATTATTTTAATTAAGATAATATAGTCACAACATTCCTATATTAATTTGCACATAAAACTTAATTTATTTCCATATCCACCATCATTCAAAGCACCTAACACTTTGATCTTTTGTTTATAAATAGACCAACCTGATAAAGAAGTGTAAAGCCTTCTATTCTAAAGTTGTCTTAGTATTATCTACTTGATTTTAGCTCCTGCGATGTTATATGAAATTGTTGTTTTCTTTAATACATAGATTAAAAGAACATGAATATATATATATATATATATATATATATATATATATATATATATATATATATGGTACATTTTTTTGGTGCATCCAGGAAAAAGAAAGCTGATAATTACCATGGATGCTCCCCTTCCCAAGTGAGTGAGGTAGTTGATGATGGGGAGACTGAAATAGACTCAGAGGTAAACAACACAACATTAGCGTAATAAAAAGTTTGAAATTCATTTTGTAGTTATTTGTTAATGACTTTGTGCATAGAAATCAATCGAGTTATACATGAGAATTTAGTGAAGTAGTTTCTTGATAACAATCTTTATCTTTTGGTGGACGGTGGTGTGTCCATAATGCCAAACCCAGAGATCCTAGTCATATTTTGAATTACTCGAGTATGTAAGGCAGCCTTAAGGGGAGACAACAGATTACATATTCTAGCTCAAATCGACCACGGTGGTGTAGCCAAGTGTATGGAAGCAACATTGGTGTCCATCAAAAAAATTTAAATCTGAGTACTTAATATTATGTATGACATGAAGGGGATAGTGTGTTCGTATGGGGTTTATCCCCATACTTATTTTAATATTTTTTGGGTATGAGGATATAATATATCTCCTATTGTATCATTCAAACTTTTCTTCCATCTAGGTAGGTATTATATAAGTATTATATAGTATATGTGTGTGTGAAGAGAATCCACAAATTAGGTATAAGATACTCAAGTTGAAAGTAGTAATAACACTGCACATGTAACATGCTGAAAAAACAAAAACTAAGTACAATAGCATAGAGTAGGTACAATATGATACATGTTATTGTGTTCTAACAAACCGTATAGAGAAAGGAGTAATTACAATTGAAAATAAGCTAAAAGACTCTTCAAGAAATAAATAGAAAAGATGAACTAATGCATGAAATAAATTGATAAAGTATTCAGTAGCAAGTATAAAGTTACAAAATTATACCCTTAAAATGAGCCTGCAAGTTGATTTGAGAAATTAATGCAACCAAATTGCAAGGAACACGCCAAAGCCAAAAGAAGAAAATCTGAAATTTTAAATTTTAATATTTTATTCAAGATAATGTAGTCACCACATTCCTATATTAATTTGCACATAAAACTTAATTTATTTCCATATCCACCATCATTCAAAGCACCTAACACTTTGATCTTTTGTTTATAAATAGACCAACCTGATAAAGAAGTGTAAAGCCTTCTATTCTAAAGTTGTCTTAGTATTATCTACTTGATTTTAGCTCCTGCGATGTTATATGAAATTGTTGTTTTCTTTAATACATAGATTAAAAGAACATGAATATATATATATATATATATATATATATATATATATATATATATATATGGTACATTTTTGGTGCATCCAGGAAAAAAGAAAGCTGATAATTACCATGGATGCTCCCCCTTCCCAAGTGAGTGAGGTAGTTGATGATGGGGAGACTGAAATAGACTCAGAGGTAAACAACACAACATTAGCGTAATAAAAAGTTTGAAATTCATTTTGTAGTTATTTGTTAATGACTTTGTGCATAGAAATCAATCGAGTTATACATGAGAATTTAGTGAAGTAGTTTCTTGATAACAATCTTTATCTTTTGGTGGACGGTGGTGTGTCCATAATGCCAAACCCAGAGATCCTAGTCATATTTTGAATTACTCGAGTATGTAAAGGCAGCCTTAAGGGGAGACAACAGATTACATATTCTAGCTCAAATCGACCACGGTGGTGTAGCCAAGTGTATGGAAGCAACATTGGTGTCCATCAAAAAAATTTAAATCTGAGTACTTAATATTATGTATGACATGAAGGGGATAGTGTGTTCGTATGGGGTTTATCCCCATACTTATTTTAATATTTTTTGGGTATGAGGATATAATATATCTCCTATTGTATCATTCAAACTTTTCTTCCATCTAGGTAGGTATTATATAAGTATTATATAGTATATGTGTGTGTGAAGAGAATCCACAAATTAGGTATAAGATACTCAAGTTGAAAGTAGTAATAACACTGCACATGTAACATGCTGAAAAAACAAAAACTAAGTACAATAGCATAGAGTAGGTACAATATGATACATGTTATTGTGTTCTAACAAACCGTATAGAGAAAGGAGTAATTACAATTGAAAATAAGCTAAAAGACTCTTCAAGAAATAAATAGAAAAGATGAACTAATGCATGAAATAAATTGATAAAGTATTCAGTAGCAAGTATAAAGTTACAAAATTATACCCTTAAAATGAGCCTGCAAGTTGATTTGAGAAATTAATGCAACCAAATTGCAAGGAACACGCCAAAGCCAAAAGAAGAAAATCTGAAATTTTAAATTTTAAATATGTAGGAATTAAATTAGAAAAGAACAACATCAAAAGACAGGAAAATTAAAGTTTCAGGAATTAACATATCTGCAATTAGTATCACTTTAACATCATCGAACAACAAACCTAAACTTCTATTTCAATATCCCTGTTTTAAATAATATCATCTTAAAATCCACAAACCACAAAACTTTGCAGCTATTTCAATATCTGCCATTAATATCAATTTAAAATCCTTTTAATTAAAGAATGTAAGAAAACAGCTGATAAGTAAAAAAGTTAAATTTAATTCTTAAAAGTGAGCAATTTAGTCATTGAGAATCTACAATTAATTTCAATATAAATTCCATCCTAATTACAAAGAATGTAAGATACAGTGGATAAATGGATAAAATGGTAAAATAGAATTAAAAGCAAGCAATTTACCAATTGAGATTTGAGATTAGAAAAATAACCAATTTCGAAAGAGGAAACACCTTCAAAAATAACAAAAATATTATTTGAGGCTTCAACTATAAGTAGTAAATTGAGAAAATTAGTGAGATAAGGGATAGAGCATTAGTTTGCATTTACATGTAATTAAGTCACAATTCCTTAATGTGGTTTGATCTCAATTTCATTTTATACAAACTGATTGCTACAGCTAGCAACCATGAAGAACTTTAAATGAGTTGCATTTGGAAAATAGATGCCTAATAATATTGTATGGTGCAAATATAACAATACTACTCCAACAGCTCACACATAATGGCAAATTTACCCTTGCTCTCTATTAATGGGCATTAGTAAAATTACCCTTGTAAATGACAGGTGGACAGTTCACCTTAGCTATCCCATTTTTGGGTCCTCCTAGCATTGCTCATCTGAAATATCAACTGAATTATTTGTCAACCCCATTTATATATTTCAGCATTTATGTTTTACGATATATAGTCTTGTCTAATTTAATTAATATACTTAAGTCATTATATTTTGGTGTAAGTTGGTAATTGTAAGCTAATTTTCTATATTTTTAAAATACCATATAGGAAACTAATAAAATAAAAAATTTGAGTTTTAAAATAAAATCATATTCATCAAAAATAAAATAAAGGGCACGGTTACAATACACCTAGGTGCAACTAAGTTATTTACACCTACCTCTCCTCTCTGTTGGATCTTAATTGATTAATCAAGATAAATGACTTAATATTGTGGGGGATCATGATCAAGTTTGTTTCCTATTTAACTTGTGATATTTCTCCTAAATGTGAATTAATTCCATCTTTACCTTTTTCGTTTATTTTATTTTATCTTTCATATTATTTTTATGAAGAATTTGTGCTCCTCTAGCAAATTTGAGATGGAACAAAGTAATAGCAACTCATGGGAACTTATAAGTCATTTTGCTTTGTTCTTAACACACATGTTAATGTCAGAGTCTCCAAATCGATATTTTTCCATCATTGTTAAAAACCGCTAAAGCTTTTATAATAATCTTTAGAACTTTGTTCATGACTGATTCATGTTCATGGAATCTTGATTTTCTTCCGCTATAGTTAGCCGCTGAAGCTTTTAAATTGTGTCTGTCCTTTTTGTTCTTTTCCATGACTACTAGAAAAATTAATGTGTTAGTTCTTTTCCATGGCTAGGAGAAAAATTAATGTGTTACTATAAGTACATAATATAATAGCAAGTTAAACGAAGTAAACTTGTGCAGATTCTAATGTGACACCCACCATTGATTTACAGTCACTTAAAAGTAGCTAGAGAAACAACAAAGACAGTGAGCAATTTATGAGGCGGATCTTGTAAGTAAAATATCATGAATTAATTTAAAATTTCCCAAATCTGAGATGAAACAAGTTAATCGGATCACAAAGTTTGTTAGGCAGATGAGAAACAAAAGCAATGAATAGATCAAGAAAGGAATTAATCTTGTGTAGGAATAAAAGGTAATGAAATATTTAAAATAGGAAACAAACTTGATCATGTCCCCCATAATATTAAGTCATTTATCTTGATCAATCAACTAAGATCCAACGGGTGGGAGAGGTAGGTGTAAATAACTTAGTTTCACCCTAGGTGTATTGCAACTGTACTCTAAAATGAAATCATAGATATTTTGGGTTTGAGAATGATTTTGAAAGGGATGTGTTAAAAATAAACGACATTACTTTGGTTTAAAAGAATGTATGTTATTCTTCCGTTATCTACAACACAATACATATGTCTAAAACAAACCCTTCCTCATCACCTTGGGCAATTTTTAGATAATTGAATTTTGAACTTCTATAGATTAATTACTTAGTGATTTCCACCCTAATACTTTTTCTCCTCCTCCCTCACTCTTATTTATTGCAATGAGTTCCAAATTACTATGTTTATTATTATTATTATTATTATTATTTCTAATTTAGAGTGCAACATTTTGAGCGGAAGCAAAATATACTATTAAAATAATAGCATTGCAATATGATTGGTACAACAATATTATAATACTAATTAAGTATCGGTATATCGCATTAGATAAAACTAGTTTTATCATTCTAATCATGAAATTAATTATTTAAATCCCCCACCCACCCCGGCTGTTTTTTTTTTTTTTGGGGTGGGAGGCGCACCTACCTCATCTCTTACCTATAAATGCCAATGCTGAGTGAATCTACATTCACCTTATCTCTTCTCTTCTCCCTCCTCCACAATAACATAATCATGTCTTATACAAACTCTAATCCTAACCAATTACCCACCCTCAACACTTTTAAACTAGACCCCCTTACACCCTTCAACCGCCTTCACCTCCTGCTCTACTCCTTCTCCCTCCTCCTCCTCTTCTACCACCACCTCACCTCCTCCTCCCCTCTCCTCCTCATCCTCTCCGACCTCATCCTCGCCTTTCAATGGGCCTTCACCCAGGCCTTCCGCTGGCGTCCCATCCGTCGCCGAGAGTTCCCCGATCGAATTCCCGACGACAATCTTCCCTCCCTCGACGTATTCATATGCACAGCCGACCCTTGGAAGGAGCCGCCGATGACGGTCGTTAACACTGCTCTGTCGGTTATGGCGTATGAGTATCCATCGGATAAGATATCGGTGTACGTTTCGGACGATAGGGGTTCGGACTTGACGCTGTTTGCTTTCATGGAGGCTGCTAAGTTTGCGAGGTACTGGCTGCCCTTTTGCACGGAGAACAGGATTGTTAAAAGAGCTCCCGAGGCTTATTTTGAATCCAGTTCTGTGAATGGTTCTGGCTTTGAGGAGATAAAGGTACGCGTTTGTAGTTTAGTAGTTGGTAAAAAGCAGGATAAATATCAGAAAAACCCCCCACTTGACATTGGACGACTGTTAGATTACCTTACATTAATATCAAATTATCAGAAAACACCCTTAAATTTAGTGGTTATCAGAAAACTCCCTTTAACTTTAAGATTTCACACATAATCCCGCCAAAAGTGTGTATCTCAAAATTCGCTGGATAAAATTCCCCCCTGCCTAATGTTACACGTACACCCATGTGGAAAATTGCGTTTACACACCATTAAAGGGACTTTTGATAAAATCGTAAAATGGGGCTTGATCTGCGAAGGGGACATCCCCAGTGCCTTGCAGACACGACGGAGGAAAGGATGGAGTGGCAGTCGAAGCCCATACTCTAAATATTTCAGGTTGATCGGAGCCACGTCGCCACCGTGGTCATATACAGTTTCAGCCCTCTCCGCGCAGACAAGGTTAAGGCTCGGGAAAGATCGAAGTGGTCATAATAGGCCTCGAGCTCCGTTGTGCAGATCTTCGAGCGGAATAACCTGAGGAGGTTGATCCGATCATCTCGTTACAGCCAGTGGTGGAAGCGGTGGAAGCCATCAGAAATTGTCGGAGTATTGATCAGAAATCGCTTGATGCAGAGAACTAGGGTTTCAGAAGTCAATACAGAAAGTATGTAAACAAAGCCTCTTCACAGAGATGAGATATATATAGGCTCAAATAAGGACAGAGATGAGATATATATAGGCTCAAATACGGACACGTGTCAAGATCGGAGCGGCCGTCTTGGTCAAGGTTAGACAGTTGGGATCAACCTTGGAATTTGAAGGGACCATACGGGAAATGAAGCGCTCTCCTTCGCTCAATGTGCCACCCAGCTCAGGAATCGAAGCGACGACGGCACACGATATCCAGTGACGTCTAAAGATCACATCAACAGCAATCCGTCGCTTTCTTCATAAATGCACCTCGAAAATCGCCAACAGACAACTGTTTGAAATTGTTCAAGTGAAAGGGGGCCACTGTTATAGCCTGCAAATAACTAAGTATTAATCCCCATCGAGAGGCCGACACGTGTCCCGTCCCGCTCCATGCCTAATCAGACGTATTCAAAGACAGATGACTCGAGCTGCTCATGCAGTCGACCCAATAGACCGACAACTTGCGAAACCGACTGAAAAGGCGATACTTGTCGACCTACCCATCAGATCGAGGCTACAAGCACCGCGCCAGCACGCCATTCCGTAGACAACTCATGGCCGACTAAAAAGGCGATGTTTGCCGGCCTCCCGTCAGACGAGTAAAGGGGCGGTGTTCCCTCGAACCCCCCGCCGACAGCCGGCTACCATTGCCTTAAATGCGCTGTCAGAATCATCATTGCTCTAGCCCTCGTAGTCTTTATGATTATCGGACCTAGTCAGAACTAAGAACGTCCTGCCGCCCTCACATTAAACGCATGGATGACTCACCCCCTTCAGTGGCCGACACCTGTAAAGTAAATGATGACTGAGCCGCCAGCTGGACTAGGCCAAAGTTACCTATCTGCCCTTCTG
The DNA here is from genome assembly GCA_012295165.1 of Asparagus setaceus. Lineage (NCBI taxonomy): Eukaryota > Viridiplantae > Streptophyta > Magnoliopsida > Asparagales > Asparagaceae > Asparagus > Asparagus setaceus. Next base: position 53,387,384 of record CM022705.1, on the reverse strand, counting down.
ATCTACTATAAAGAAAGAAAGTTGTGCTGCCTACGGTAACTTCCTCTGATCCCATGCAACTTTGAGCAAATTTTCACCACTTATCTCATATTTTCCCACTCAAGTTCAAATACTGACTTGATCGTCGGAGGAACAACCGGAGAACCCAACTCCGGCCCCTTACGAGTTCTTCATGTGCAAGAGAGAACGTCGGGTTCCAGAACCAGTCATCTAAGGAAGCTTGAGCACCCTAACACCATCATAATCCACAGATAAACCCCCTGTTCGATAACTGACATCAACAAGTAAGTATATAGAACTGCATAAAATTATAAAATCAGCGTTGCAATTAAGAGACTTATAATTAAGAGAATCATCTCGGACTAAACAAAATATTCATAGACAAACAACCAAAAATGAGTAAGAGATTTAAACCTGAAAGATATGAAAATTATCTTTTTTTTTCAATATGGAAAGTACCGCAATTTCATTAAGATATTTAGGATAAATACATCATTTTGAATATCGGTCACAAAAAATATTTCCAGCGGTTGAGAGCCCAATTACAAGAACAAGTACATCGCACAAGCAATGCACGTGGGTGTACATGGGGTCCATCCATGGGCCATGTTGAAAAAAGAGCCAGTTATAAAAAGTTCAAATCTAATAATTGTTGTTTAGGAGGAGAGAGATCAATAGGGGACGGAAATAAGCGTACACGACAAACTTACAAAAGTAAACTAGGACGAATCCGCAACGGGATGGTGTTTTGTTTTATATATTTTTTAGATAGAGAATCTTTTTTTAGAAACTATTTCAGATAGTGAATCAAATGGAAATTATTGTTTTTGCTCATATTTATTTATACAAATGAGTTATAAAAGAATATATAATCCTACATCTATTGTTTTGTGAGAGAAAAATAAAGTTGATATCCCCATATCCTTCAATTTAAATTTATGATACTTTAGGGGCCAGTTTCATAATAGTGGAGCTTATGATAGTTGCTTATATAGACATCTTGTAGAAGCAACTTATATAAGTTGCTGAAAATAATTGTTTGGTAATTATATATCACTAGTTGTTTGCAAAAGTAGTTAACGTATTTTGGTAAAATTATGCTTGAAGATCATTATAAGTCGAAATGACCAATATAGACATAACTTTATTTATTCATAGTAAATGACATTTTAGGATAGATAAGATAATATATATTGTCAAAAGCAAAGTGTCACGGACTTAGTCTTTCTAAGCTCACGTGCAGCAATTAGCAAGTATTTCACTAATAACTCACTAAGTTCAGTCTCTCCATCACTCACTCAAAGACAGGCAAACTAGTTAAAGAAAGAGAGTAAGGCGAAGAAGGAAAAAAGAACTCTTATACTGTACTCACAAAAAATTACAACTTTGGAGGGATGGTTTGGTAAGTGAGGCTCTTCCAACATTTATAAGCCTCAGTCCTCCATAATAGAAATTCTCTAGAACCATGTACACATCTTCTTCGATACTTTTCTAGAGTCTTTTACAACATGATCTTTTACATTCTACTACGCTTTTGTATATTCTAGTACACTCTACACAACTATAGAATATTTTACCATATTCTAGAGGACTCTACACATTCCGGAATGTTCCGGAAAGTTCTAGTACATTCTAGACACTTCTAGAATACTCTAGATTATTGTACAAAATTATAAAATTACGTATTTTTAATACTTACGTTGAGAAAATCTTCGTCTTTAAGGTGGGATGTAACATAAGACCTCATTTGGTAAAGGGTTAAGGAAGAGAGATTAAGGAGAAGGATTAACGTAGTTAGCCCATTCGATAACCTGAAGGACTAAATTATTAACTCGTTAAATAAGTTTTATTTTAGTACTTGTGATCAGTTTTAGTGTTTGGGAATAACGAGGATTTTGACTATTTTCTTTATAAATAGAGGGGTTAACTCTTAATCCTTCTAAATAAAAGTATTAGTAAACCCCTTATTTTGAGGGGTTAATTCATTTAATCCCTCTAGAGGGTTAGCCTAACCCTTATGCATTTTTGTATTTGGCAAATTATGGAGGGTTAACTCACTTTAACCATTCTATAGATCTTTTGTGTTTGGCGGTTAAGAAGGAGTTAAGTCTCCTTAAACCCTCACTTAACCCGTTGCCAAACGGTACCTAAGGGTATATATATTACACACAGTATAAAACTACAAAAAGCAAAACTATTTTTAAAAATATTTTCAAGTTGCTTCTAAAATCAACCCCTTAAAAGCAGCATCAATTTTAATAAGCATGCAAAAATAAAAAGAAATTAAAAAATCCAACACCATTATTAATCGCTTCTTTAAAAAACATAAGTAGCTGAAAAACAGTATCGAACTTGCCTAAATCCTATTTGACTTATAAAAATACAAATAGTTATGGCAAGTTTCTTCAGTCGTCACTTCTAAGTTTTCTTGTTTAACCTGAAACAAAATCACATAAAATAAACACTCAACAATTGTCACATTGCGCTCTAATAAAACTTATTAGAGCATGAGTCCATGACACTACATAAACCAGACCAACCTAAATACTTATAAGTTGTGAGATTTCACATACACACGTCTACCTGTCTACAAGTTTCTTCTCCAAAAAATTAACAAAAAGAAGGTAGGATGTCAGAATTTTGTATTATTCAGCATAGTTTTCGCGCGGGGACATTGATCCCTTATCCATTTTTGGACTGTAGTTATTATTGAGAATAATTCTAAGGACACTTGCCTTAGGCAAGTGTCTTTCGAAGGCCTCTATTATTGAATACAGATTCCTCAAAAAAAAAAAAAAAAGTATTATTGATTTCAAACTTGTCAACAAGAGTGCAATATTAATTGACGGGCCGACATTTAGTTTTTGTTTGCTTATGGGCCAGCTATTTTGTTTGCTAGTTTACTCTGTTCAAGGAATATAACTAATTAAATTGCATATTCGCCTTGAAATGATTAAAAAGCAACTTGAGTAGAATAAAATCACTGCTCTCATTTTCAGCATCACAAAATGATGGGGTACGGTGTTAAGCAACTTGATGTATAGTCACAAGTCGCGAGACGCACAAACTTCCGATTGATTTCTCTTTCCTTTCAAAATAACTTATTTTAAAATATCTTAGAAAAGTTGTCTTTTATTTTATTTTGTCATGGAGTTTCCATAAATTTGTGTTTGGAGCAAAGACTTAATGATAAAATGGGTAATATGTATTCTAGCTTATAAATTGATGGGTTAATAGATTGCATTGTAGTTGAGGCAGCACAGAAGAAAAATCTCAGAATCCACTTCAGGGGTTCTACAAATCTATGAAGAAAAATATTCGAAACCATGAACTGACAACCTCAAATCCAAATGAAGCAATATAAAAAGATGAAATTTATTAAGCTAAAATAGTACCTTTGAGATTTACAATCCTCTACGTAAATAGAAAACAAAACATGCTTCTAATATGACTGAAATTACCAAAAATAGAAAGTATCAAAAAGCTACTCCTAGTAGAAGTGGTAGAATTAAACCAATTATTTCGCTTCGCAAAACCCTATATGGTCTCAGCACCCTTCACCTAATCGAATTTCATTTGATCAACTTGGAAGCATCTTTCAAGCTTATTCTCGGCAGAAGGTGGATTGAACAAACGAAGTGTGTATCATTGCGCCTTTGATCGACGAACAAGGATCAAAAGGGTCCTAAAGTACGCCAATAATGAAGTGAAGGGACCATCCGCTGATAGACAAAGTATCCTAAAAAGACTTCTTATGATTGAGGAAACTGATCAGTCAAATACGAGATCAATAATCTAAACAGATGGATGTACTATTACTAAAAATAGAAAAAAAGTAACTCAAAGTTCGACATCTCTCTATCCAAGGGAATTTCATGATTCTAACAACGACAAACCAAAATATTAGTGAGTTAGGTTGGTTCTATCTCAAAAAAATATGTAACTTCCATATATTATTTGTTTGATTTTGACATACTGATTAGTAAATACGATCAGTTCTTCATGGGCAAGTTAATACCTCTTTACGGTCTTCCTTTTGGGCTTCTAGCGGTCCAATCAAGTCAGAGAACTCATCTATAACGCATTCTCATCAGTAGTAATATGGTTAATTAATCAAAAATAACTGAAGCGTACACATCAACCTATCTATCAAGGGTTGGACAGGAGACACATCTTGCTCTCTCTGTCACTCTGTAGTGGAAACAGACCCTCACCTGTTCTGGGAGTGCTTCATTGCCAAAGAGGCCTGGAAACCCATCTTGCTCAAGCTGCGTCTGAATATCAGCAACTTAGACTTTTACAGCATTCTTCACTCCCATGGCTCCATAGTCTCTAACACACAAAGTCGACAGCTATGGCTTACTCTCCTCCCAATCTTCTGCTGGTGCCTTTGGAGAGCCCGTAATGAACTGATATTTAGACAAATTCCTATCTCTTCTCAGCAGTTAACAGCTAATGCAACTTTCTTCACTATGTATTGGTTAGGTAACATAGATAAGAAGAAGGCAGGCCAGGTTCATGCGCCAGCCAGTCAGCTTGGGCTGCAGGAACTCCAGGGAGCAGTATCCGATATGGTGGGCGATAACTTCTGCGGAGTATTTGGTTATATGGGTATATGTTTGTAAATATAACTTTTGCTGATACTTCTAAGCTTGGTTACATTTTGTTTAGTCGGTGGAGTTAGAAGTGGATAAGTCCACTCTTAGTATTTTTGTACATATACTTGTACACATGATGAATTGTGATGATTGGCTCACTTCGACTCAAGTTTCAAATGGCGTCAAAGGACAACTCTTTGATCTTGGCGAGTTAGCCCTCCTCCTAATTCATGGCAATGTAATCAACCCTCTTCTAATATATATATCTTTTGAATAGGGCTTTATGCCCTATTTTTGTGTTTAAAAAGTAAAGATAATGAAGCGGACAATATTATCTAAGAAATTTGCTTCTATTAAGAATTTATTAACAACTAGATTAAGTTTAAAATTTGTATGATTTGCACATGACTTTTACCATACACACACACACATATATACATACATACATATAAGGTTTGGGGTTTGATAGTTATGAGGTGGTAGCTCATTTAGAAAAATGAGCTACCAAGAGATAGAGGAGGTGAGACCCACACATTTTAATGTGACAAGTAGGGTGAGTCTCATCATGTGGTTATCTCTTGGTAGTTCATTTAGCAAAATGACCGGCCGCCACCTCACATCCATTTTTCCCCACACACACATATATGATGTGTGCGTGCATGTGTGTGTGTGTATATATATATATATATATATATATATATATATATATAAAAGACGTTTCTTATTTTTAACATACAATGCAATTTCTTATTTCTTATGGTTGTCAAAAAAAAGTTCTTGTTCCTCATGTAGATGATGTACGAGAAAATGAAAGAAAAGGTTGAGGGTGCGATGGAGAAGGGTTATGTTAGTAGTGGTCATTTAGATATCAATGCTGAAGAGTATGATGTTTTGAAGAAATGGAAGAGCTACGCCCGTCGCGATCACCCTGCAGTGGTCCAGGTAAAATATAACAAACCACCCCCACCCCCACCTCTAGGTAAAATATAACAACCCCTCCCCCTCCTCCCCAACCCCCTCCTCCCCAACCCCCCAACTTTGGAGATTACCAATTATAACTTTCCATAACTTTCAAAATATCAATTAATCCCCCTTAAGCATAGGGATTATCAGAAAACTACCCTTTCAAATTTAAGATTTTGTTAGAAAACCCTTTAACTTTGAGATTTCATGAGAAAACCCTTAAAAGTGTCGTTATTGGGGTTTTCGATAAAATCTCAAATTTAAAGGGATTTTCTAATAACCTCGAAACATATGGGGTTTCTTAATATTTTAAAGTTATGGGGGTTATCGATAATCATCCAAAGTTAGAGTTTTCTAATATTTAGCCAATTTTGATATGTTGGCATGTTGTTTCAAATTTTTCAAAAATTTTAATAAACTCAAGTAATTAATTTATTTAATATGCTTTTATGCAAGGATTTTGTTGTTAAATATTGTATATATGAAGACTTGTTTAGTCCACATCGGGTAGAATAGCACAACATATTCTATTTACATTGTATATATAGACTACCATATCAATGAAGAAAGATATCCTCTTCTCTCAATTTGCTCTGGATTTATCATGGTATTAGAGCCATCCAATCAATCTCCTCCTCAAATCTCAACCCTATAAACCCAAACCCTCATATGCGGGCCACCTGATTCAGCAGGCGGAACTTGTGATCACAAATCTCTCAATCACGAGATTCCTATGATCACGAATCTGCCGCCACTAAGCCAAAACCCTAGCCAAAACAATCAGCCAGCATTTCGCGCCACCCACTTTATGCGCAGCATCACCGCCAACTAGTCACCCTTGCACATGCGCCCGCACCATCCTCTCATCTTTGCGCACGCCCGCGCTTGAGCCCAGCCTGCTTTCGACCTCTCTTTCGACCAAGACGCGCCGTCGTGGATCGGCCTCCGCCATGGCGCTGAGCCGCTTACTTCCATTTCGATCCGCTTGCCTGGTATAAGTCGAAATGACCAATATAGACATAACTTTATTTATTCATAGTAAATGACATTTTAGGATAGATAAGATAATATATATTGTCAAAAGCAAAGTGTCACGGACTTAGTCTTTCTAAGCTCACGTCACGAATTAAAGTATTTCACTAATAACTCACTAAGTTCAGTCTCCATCACTCACTCAAAGACAGGCAAACTAGTTAAAGAAAGAGAGTAAGGCTAAGAAGGAAAAAGAACTCTTATCTTGTACTCACAAAAATTACAACTTTGGAGGGATGGTTTGGTAAGTGAGGCTCTTCCAACATTTATAAGCCTCAGTCCTCCATAATAGAAATTCTCTAGAACCATGTACACATCTTCTTCGATACTTTTCTAGAGTCTTTACAACATGATCTTTTACATTCTACTACGCTTTTGTATATTCTAGTACACTCTACACAACTATAGAATATTTTACCATATTCTAGAGGACTCTACACATTAGAATGTTAGGAAAGTTCTAGTACATTCTAGACACTTCTAGAATACTCTAGATTATTGTACAAAATTATAAAATTACGTATTTTTAATACTTACGTTGAGAAAATCTTCGTCTTTAAGGTGGGATGTAACATAAGACCTCATTTGGTAAAGGGTTAAGGAAGAGAGATTAAGGAGAAGGATTAACGTAGTTAGCCCATTCGATAACCTGAAGGACTAAATTATTAACTCGTTAAATAAGTTTTATTTTAGTACTTGTGATCAGTTTTAGTGTTTGGGAATAACGAGGATTTTGACTATTTTCTTTATAAATAGAGGGGTTAACTCTTAATCCTTCTAAATAAAAGTATTAGTAAACCCCTTATTTTGAGGGGTTAATTCATTTTAATCCCTCTAGAGGGGTTAGCCTAACCCTTATGCATTTTTTGTATTTGGCAAATTATGGAGGGTTAACTCACTTTAACCATTCTATAGATCTTTTGTGTTTGGCCGGTTAAGAAGGAGTTAAGTCTCCTTAAACCCTCACTTAACCCGTTGCCAAACGGTACCTAAGGGTATATATATTACACACACAGAGTATAAAAACTACAAAAAGCAAAAACTATTTTTAAAAATATTTTCAAGTTGCTTCTAAAATCAACCCCTTAAAAGCAAAGATCAATTTTAATAAGCATGCAAAAATAAAAAGAAATTAAAAAATCCAACACCATTATTAATCGCTTCTTTAAAAAACATAAGTAGCTGAAAAACAGTATCGAACTTGCCTAAATCCTATTTGACTTATAAAAATACAAATAGTTATGGCAAGTTTCTTCAGTCGTCACTTCTAAGTTTTCTTGTTTAACCTGAAACAAAATCACATAAAATAAACACTCAACAATTGTCACATTGCGCTCTAATAAAACTTATTAGAGCATGAGTCCATGACACTACATAAACCAGACCAACCTAAATACTTATAAGTTGTGAGATTTCACATACACACGTCTACCTGTCTACAAGTTTCTTCTCCAAAAAAAAATTAACAAAAAAGAAGGTAGGATGTCAGAATTTTGTATTATTCAGCATAGTTTTCGCGCGGGGACATTGATCCCTTATCCATTTTTGGACTGTAGTTATTATTGAGAATAATTCTAAGGACACTTGCCTTAGGCAAGTGTCTTTCGAAGGCCTCTATTATTGAATACAGATTCCTCAAAAAAAAAAAAAAAGTATTATTGATTTCAAACTTGTCAACAAGAGTGCAATATTAATTGACGGGCCGACATTTAGTTTTTGTTTGCTTATGGGCCAGCTATTTTGTTTGCTAGTTTACTCTGTTCAAGGAATATAACTAATTAAATTGCATATTCGCCTTGAAATGATTAAAAAGCAACTTGAGTAGAATAAAATCACTGCTCTCATTTTCAGCATCACAAAATGATGGGGTACGGTGTTAAGCAACTTGATGTATAGTCACAAGTCGCGAGACGCACAAACTTCCGATTGATTTCTCTTTCCTTTCAAAATAACTTATTTTAAAATATCTTAGAAAAGTTGTCTTTTTATTTTATTTTGTCATGGAGTTTCCATAAATTTGTGTTTGGAGCAAAGACTTAATGATAAAATGGGTAATATGTATTCTAGCTTATAAATTGATGGGTTAATAGATTGCATTGTAGTTGAGGCAGCACAGAAGAAAAATCTCAGAATCCACTTCAGGGGTTCTACAAATCTATGAAGAAAAATATTCGAAACCATGAACTGACAACCTCAAATCCAAATGAAGCAATATAAAAGATGAAATTTATTAAGCTAAAATAGTACCTTTGAGATTTACAATCCTCTACGTAAATAGAAAACAAAACATGCTTCTAATATGACTGAAATTACCAAAAATAGAAAGTATCAAAAAGCTACTCCTAGTAGAAGTGGTAGAATTAAACCAATTATTTAAACCCCAGAAACCCTATATGGTCTCAAACCCTTCACCTAATCGAATTTCATTTGATCAACTTGGAAGCATCTTTCAAGCTTATTCTCGGCAGAAGGTGGATTGAACAAACGAAGTGTGTATCATTGCGCCTTTGATCGACGAACAAGGATCAAAAGGGTCCTAAAGTACGCCAATAATGAAGTGAAGGGACCATCCACGATAGACAAAGTATCCTAAAAGACTTCTTATGATTGAGGCCCGATCATCAAATCTGAGATCAATAATCTAAACAGATGGATGTACTATTACTAAAAATAGAAAAAAGTAACTCAAAGTTCGACATCTCTATCCAAGGGAATTTCATGATTCTAACAACGACAAACCAAAATATTAGTGAGTTAGGTTGGTTCTATCTCAAAAAAATATGTAACTTCCATATATTATTTGTTTGATTTTGACATACTGATTAGTAAATACGATCAGTTCTTCATGGGCAAGTTAATACCTCTTTACGGTCTTCCTTTTGGGCTTCTAGCGGTCCAATCAAGTCAGAGAACTCATCTATAACGCATTCTCATCAGTAGTAATATGGTTAATTAATCAAAAATAACTGAAGCGTACACATCAACCTATCTATCAAGGGTTGGACAGGAGACACATCTTGCTCTCTCTGTCACTCTGTAGTGGAAACAGACCCTCACGATTGCAGGAGTGCTTCATTGCCAAAGAGGCCTGGAAACCCATCTTGCTCAAGCTGCGTCTGAATATCAGCAACTTAGACTTTTACAGCATTCTTCACTCCCATGGCTCCATAGTCTCTAACACACAAAGTCGACAGCTATGGCTTACTCTCCTCCCAATCTTCTGCTGGTGCCTTTGGAGGCGTAATGGCCATATTTAGACAAATTCCTATCTCTTCTCAGCAGTTAACAGCTAATGCAACTTTCTTCACTATGTATTGGTTAGGTAACATAGATAAGAAGAAGCGGGCGAGGTTCATCGCCCGGCCCGATCGGCTAATGCGGGGACTCGAGGAGCGATATCCGATATGGTGGCGATATTCGAAGTATTTGGTTATATGGGTATATGTTTGTAAATATAACTTTTTGATACTTCTAAGCTTGGTTACATTTTGTTTAGTCGGTGGAGTTAGAAGTGGATAAGTCCACTCTTAGTATTTTTGTACATATACTTGTACACATGATGAATTGTGATGATTGGCTCACTTTCGACTCAAGTTTCAAATGACGTCAAAGGACAACTCTTTGATCTTGGCGAGAGTTAGCCCTCCTCCTAATTCATGGCAATGTAATCAACCCTCTTCTAATATATATATCTTTTGAATAGGGCTTTATGCCCTATTTTTGTGTTTAAAAAAAGTAAAGATAATGAAGCAGACAATATTATCTAAGAAATTTGCTTCTATTAAGAATTTATTAACAACTAGATTAAGTTTAAAATTTGTATGATTTGCACATGACTTTTACCATACACACACACACATATATACATACATACATATAAGGTTTGGGGTTTGATAGTTATGAGGTGGTAGCTCATTTAGAAAAATGAGCTACCAAGAGATAGAGGAGGTGAGACCCACACATTTTAATGTGACAAGTAGGGTGAGTCTCATCATGTGGTTATCTCTGGTAGTTCATTTAGCAAAATGACCACGCCACCTCACATCCATTTTCCCCACACACATATATGATGTGCGTGCATGTGTGTGTGTGTATATATATATATATATATATATATATATATATATATATAAAAGACGTTTCTTATTTTTAACATACAATGCAATTTCTTATTTCTTATGGTTGTCAAAAAAAAGTTCTTGTTCCTCATGTAGATGATGTACGAGAAAATGAAAGAAAAGGTTGAGGGTGCGATGGAGAAGGGTTATGTTAGTAGTGGTCATTTAGATATCAATGCTGAAGAGTATGATGTTTTGAAGAAATGGAAGAGCTACGCCCGTCGCGATCACCCTGCAGTGGTCCAGGTAAAATATAACAAACCACCCCCCCCCCCACCTCTAGGTAAAATATAACAACCCCTCCCCCTCCTCCCCAACCCTCCCCCAACCCCCAACTTTGGAGATTACCAATTATAACTTTCCATAACTTTCAAAATATCAATTAATCCCCTTAAGCATAGGGATTATCAGAAAACTACCCTTTCAAATTTAAGATTTTGTTAGAAAACCCTTTAACTTTGAGATTTCATCAGAAAACCCCTTAAAAGTGTCGTTATTGGGGGGTTTTCTGATAAAATCTCAAATTTAAAGGGGATTTTCTAATAACCTCGAAACATATGGGGGTTTCTTAATATTTTTAAAGTTATGGGGGGTTATCAGATAATCATCCAAAGTTAGGAGTTTTCTAATATTTAGCCAATTTTGATATGTTGGCATGTTGTTTCAAATTTTTTCAAAAAATTTTAATAAACTCAAGTAATTAATTTATTTAATATGCTTTTATGCAAGGATTTTGTTGTTAAATATTGTATATATGAAGACTTGTTTAGTCCACATCGGGTAGAATAGCACAACATATTCTATTTACATTGTATATATAGACTACCATATCAATGAAGAAAGATATCCTCTTCTCTCAATTTGCTCTGGATTTATCATGGTATTAGAGCCATCCAATCAATCCCTCCTCAAATCTCAACCCTATAAACCCAAACCCTCATATGCGGGCCCACCCCTGATTCACGCAGCAGAACTTGTGATCACAAATCTCTCAATCACGAGATTCCTATGATCACGAATCTGCCGCCACCCTAGCCCAAAACCCTAGCCAAAAACAATCCTAGCCAACAGCTCGCCGCCACCCGCCTATGCCCGCATCCTGCTCAACTAGTCACCCTTGCCACCACCCGCCCACGCCCGCACCATCCTCTCATCTTTGCCCGCGCCTGCCCACGCTTGAGCCCCCGCCCTGCTCGACCTCACTCGACCAAGACCCGCATATCTCGTCGTCAGATCCAGCACTCCGCCCATGACGCTCGAGCCCGCTTGACTCCGCTCGATCACAACCCGCACTAGCCGCTCGACCACAAGCCCTCACCGCCACCCGATGATGGAGCCCGCACCTTGATCGACCCCGCTCGACCACAATCTGCACACCACCAAACCCACACTACCGCCACCTGCCACATCTGCACTCCACTCGACCGTTGCTCGAACTAGACTCTGCACCACTGACCAACAGTGTCACCCTCATCAACCCCTGCGTCCCACGGCTGCCCACAATCAACGACCTCCACCCCACTTGACCGTCGCTCGAGCTAGACCCCACACCATCAACAACGCTCGACCACCTCTCGACCAAAGCCGCCTTCATCAACCCCTGTGCCTCAACAACTGCCCATTATCAAAGCCTAATGAGTCTAGCATTCACACCAACTCAGGTATCACTGATCCCTTCGATCAATCACACTTTATCTCATAAACATGACAATGCAGGAAATGCACTTCCACCAACAATCCGTCGACGTTAAGCTCGATGGTGACAACCACCGCCTATGGTCCTACTCCCTACGAGTCATCCTTCGCAGCCGTGGCCTCTAGGGACACATCGACGGCATCTCTAAATCCCCAACTCGCCTGTCTACTACTGGAGATCCTACCAAGGATATCGCTGCTCTCTGCTCGCACGAGTCCGCCCTAACGACTTGGACCATGCCGTGGACCGAGCTATCGTGACAATCGTCCAATTCATCTCCCCATCCATCCCACTTCAACTTGCCCGGTTTGACTCTGCCATATCCCTCTAGGACTACCTAAAGCGATTCTATACTCAATCGAACAATGCGGGAGTTTTAAGCTGTAGGAGATCTCCATAGTCACATAGGGTGGTGGTCGATATAGAGGGTTAGCCTAACCCTTATGCATTTTTGTATTTGGCAAATTATGGAGGGTTAACTCACTTTAACCATTCTATAGATCTTTTGTGTTTGGCCTAAGAAGGAGTTAAGTCTCCTTAAACCCTCACTTAACCCGTTGCCAAACGGTACCTAAGTATATATATTACACAATGTAGTATATAAAACTACAAAAAGCAAAACTATTTTTAAAAATATTTTCAAGTTGCTTCTAAAATCAACCCCTTAAAAGCAAAGATCAATTTTAATAAGCATGCAAAAATAAAAAGAAATTAAAAAATCCAACACCATTATTAATCGCTTCTTTAAAAAACATAAGTAGCTGAAAAACAGTATCGAACTTGCCTAAATCCTATTTGACTTATAAAAATACAAATAGTTATGGCAAGTTTCTTCAGTCGTCACTTCTAAGTTTTCTTGTTTAACCTGAAACAAAATCACATAAAATAAACACTCAACAATTGTCACATTGCGCTCTAATAAAACTTATTAGAGCATGAGTCCATGACACTACATAAACCAGACCAACCTAAATACTTATAAGTTGTGAGATTTCACATACACACGTCTACCTGTCTACAAGTTTCTTCTCCAAAAAAAAATTAACAAAAAAGAAGGTAGGATGTCAGAATTTTGTATTATTCAGCATAGTTTTCGCGCGGGGACATTGATCCCTTATCCATTTTGGACTGTAGTTATTGAGACACTTGCCTTAGGCAAGTGTCTTTCGAAGGCCTCTATTATTGAATACAGATTCCTCAAAAAAAAAAAAAAAAAAAGTATTATTGATTTCAAACTTGTCAACAAGAGTGCAATATTAATTGACGGGCCGACATTTAGTTTTTGTTTGCTTATGGGCCAGCTATTTTGTTTGCTAGTTTACTCTGTTCAAGGAATATAACTAATTAAATTGCATATTCGCCTTGAAATGATTAAAAAGCAACTTGAGTAGAATAAAATCACTGCTCTCATTTTCAGCATCACAAAATGATGGGGTACGGTGTTAAGCAACTTGATGTATAGTCACAAGTCGCGAGACGCACAAACTTCCGGATTGATTTCTCTTTCCTTTCAAAATAACTTATTTTAAAATATCTTAGAAAAGTTGTCTTTTTATTTTATTTTGTCATGGAGTTTCCATAAATTTGTGTTTGGAGCAAAGACTTAATGATAAAATGGGTAATATGTATTCTAGCTTATAAATTGATGGGTTAATAGATTGCATTGTAGTTGAGGCAGCACAGAAGAAAAATCTCAGAATCCACTTCAGGGGTTCTACAAATCTATGAAGAAAAATATTCGAAACCATGAACTGACAACCTCAAATCCAAATGAAGCAATATAAAAGATGAAATTTATTAAGCTAAAATAGTACCTTTGAGATTTACAATCCTCTACGTAAATAGAAAACAAAACATGCTTCTAATATGACTGAAATTACCAAAAATAGAAAGTATCAAAAAGCTACTCCTAGTAGAAGTGGTAGAATTAAACCAATTATTTCGCTTCGCAAAACCCTATATGGTCTCAAACCCTTCACCTAATCGAATTTCATTTGATCAACTTGGAAGCATCTTTCAAGCTTATTCTCGGCGAAGGTGGATTGAACAAACGAAGTGTGTATCATTGCCTTTGATCGACGAACAAGGATCAAAAGGTCCTAAAGTACGCCAATAATGAAGTGAAGGGACCATCCATTGATAGACAAAGTATCCTAAAAGACTTCTTATGATTGAGGAACCGATCACCAAATCTGAGATCAATAATCTAAACAGATGGATGTACTATTACTAAAAATAGAAAAAAGTAACTCAAAGTTCGACATCTCTCTATCCAAGGGAATTTCATGATTCTAACAACGACAAACCAAAATATTAGTGAGTTAGGTTGGTTCTATCTCAAAAAAATATGTAACTTCCATATATTATTTGTTTGATTTTGACATACTGATTAGTAAATACGATCAGTTCTTCATGGGCAAGTTAATACCTCTTTACGGTCTTCCTTTTGGGCTTCTAGCGGTCCAATCAAGTCAGAGAACTCATCTATAACGCATTCTCATCAGTAGTAATATGGTTAATTAATCAAAAATAACTGAAGCGTACACATCAACCTATCTATCAAGGGTTGGACAGGAGACACATCTTGCTCTCTCTGTCACTCTGTAGTGGAAAGCACCTCCTCGCTTCGAGTGCTTCACAAAGAGGCCACGAAACCCATCTTGCTCAAGGCTGCCTCGAATATCGCAACTTAGACTTTACAAGATTCTTCACTCCCATGGCTCCATAGTCTCTAACACACAAAGTCGACAGCTATGGCTTACTCTCCTCCCAATCTTCTGCTGGTGCCTTTGGAGAGCCCGTAATGAACTGATATTTAGACAAATTCCTATCTCTTCTCAGCAGTTAACAGCTAATGCAACTTTCTTCACTATGTATTGGTTAGGTAACATAGATAAGAAGAAGGCAGCTGTCAAGTTCATACCACGAACTCCAGGAGCAAGATCCGATATGGTGGGCGATAACTTCTGCGGAGTATTTGGTTATATGGGTATATGTTTGTAAATATAACTTTTGCTGATACTTCTAAGCTTGGTTACATTTTGTTTAGTCGGTGGAGTTAGAAGTGGATAAGTCCACTCTTAGTATTTTTGTACATATACTTGTACACATGATGAATTGTGATGATTGGCTCACTTCGACTCAAGTTTCAAATGACGCCAAAGGACAACTCTTTGATCTTGGCGAGAGTTAGCCCTCCTAATTCATGGCAATGTAATCAACCCTCTTCTAATATATATATCTTTTGAATAGGGCTTTATGCCCTATTTTTGTGTTTAAAAAGTAAAGATAATGAAGCATAATATATCTAAGAAATTTGCTTCTATTAAGAATTTATTAACAACTAGATTAAGTTTAAAATTTGTATGATTTGCACATGACTTTTACCATACACACACACATATATACATACATACATATAAGGTTTGGGGTTTGATAGTTATGAGGTGGTAGCTCATTTAAAAATGAGCTACCAAGAGATAGGAGGAGGTGACCCACACATTTTAATGTGACAAGTAGGGTGAGTCTCATCATGTATTATCTCTGGTAGTTCATTTAAGAAAATGACCGGCCACCACCTCACATCCATTTTTCCACACACATATATGATGTGTGCTGCATGTGTGTGTGTGTATATATATATATATATATATATATATATATATATATATAAAAGACGTTTCTTATTTTTAACATACAATGCAATTTCTTATTTCTTATGGTTGTCAAAAAGTTCTTGTTCCTCATGTAGATGATGTACGAGAAAATGAAAGAAAAGGTTGAGGGTGCGATGGAGAAGGGTTATGTTAGTAGTGGTCATTTAGATATCAATGCTGAAGAGTATGATGTTTTGAAGAAATGGAAGAGCTACGCCCGTCGCGATCACCCTGCAGTGGTCCAGGTAAAATATAACAAACCACCCCCACCCCCACCTCTAGGTAAAATATAACAACCCTCCCTCCCTCCCCCAACCTCCCTCAACCCCCAACTTTGGAGATTACCAATTATAACTTTCCATAACTTTCAAAATATCAATTAATCCCCCCTTATCATAAAACTACCCTTTCAAGATTTAGAAAACCCTTTCTTTGAGATTTCATGTAAAACCCTTAAAAGTGTCGTTATTGGGGTTTTCGATAAAATCTCAAATTTAAAGGGATTTTCTAATAACCTCAAAACATATGGGGGTTTCTTAATATTTTAAAGTTATGGGGGTTATCGATAATCATCCAAAGTTAGAGTTTTTCTAATATTTAGCCAATTTTGATATGTTGGCATGTTGTTTCAAATTTTTCAAAAATTTTAATAAACTCAAGTAATTAATTTATTTAATATGCTTTTATGCAAGGATTTTGTTGTTAAATATTGTATATATGAAGACTTGTTTAGTCCACATCGTAGAATAGCACAACATATTCTATTTACATTGTATATATAGACTACCATATCAATGAAGAAAGATATCCTCTTCTCAATTTGCTCTGGATTTATCATGGTATTAGAGCCATCCAATCAATCTCCTCCTCAAATCTCAACCCTATAAACCCAAACCCTCATATGCGGCCCACCTCGATTCACGCAGTTAGAACTTGTGATCACAAATCTCAATCACGAGATTCCTATGATCACGACCGCCGCCACCCTAGCCCAAAACCCTAGCCAAAACAATCCTAGCTAACAGCCACTCCGCCTATGCCCGTGATCTCCGCTCAACTAGTCACCTTTGCCACCACCCGCCCCACGCCGCATCATTCTTCATCTTTGCTCGCCGCTTCACGCGAGCTCCCCGCCTCGCCGACTCACTCGACCAAGACCCGCATATCTCGCCGCAGATTCAAAGACTTCGCCCATGACGCCGAGCCCGCTGACCGCCGATCACAACCCGCACTAGCCGCCGACCACAAGCCTCACCGCCACCCGATGATGGAGCCCGCACCTTGATCGACCCCGCCACCACACCGCACACCACCAAACCCACACTACCGCCACCGCCACATTCGCACTCCACTCGACCGTTGCTCGAACTAGACTCGCACCACCGACCAGCGGTGTCACCCTCATCAACCCCTCGCCCCACGCTGCCCACAATCAACGACCTCCACCCCACTTGACCGCCGCCGAGCTAGACCCCACCATCAACAACGCCACCACCTCTCGACCAAAGCCGCCTTCATCAACCCCTGTGCCTCAACAACTGCCCATTATCAAAGCCTAATGAGTCTAGCATTCACACCAACTCAGGTATCACTGATCCCTTCGATCAATCACACTTTATCTCATAAACATGACAATGCAGGAAATGCACTTCCACCAACAATCCGTCGACGTTAAGCTCGATGGTGACAACCACCGCCTATGGTCCTACTCCCTACGAGTCATCCTTCGCAGCCGTGGCCTCTAGGGACACATCGACGGCATCTCTAAATCCCCAACTCGCCTGTCTACTACTGGAGATCCTACCAAGGATATCGCTGCTCTCTGCTCGCACGAGTCCGCCCTAACGACTTGGACCATGCCGTGGACCGAGCTATCGTGACAATCGTCCAATTCATCTCCCCATCCATCCCTTCAACTTGCGGTTTGACTCTGCCATATCCCTCTAGGACTACCTAAAGCGATTCTATACTCAATCGAACAATGCACGGGAGTTTTAACTGTACCGGGAGATCTCCATAGTCACATAGGGTGACTGGTCGATATGCCAGTTCTACACCCACATGTTCGATCTTTGGGAACAACTCGCAGCCCTCGACATACCCCTTCCTGACCCGGCATCTAGGACCATCTACCTCAACAGCAGAGATCGGCAATGCTTCTTCCAGCCTCGATGAAAATTCGATCGAATTCAAATCATTCGCAGCCAACTCATCCACTGGTCATCTAAACCTAGTCTAGAGACGACCGTTACAGAGTTACAAGCTGAGGAGACATACCTTCACTTAGCTACTCTTCCCATCAGCTCGAGCTCTGTCCACGTCGCTTATTGCCCACCACCCCACTATGGTCCCCCTCATCGACCACATCCCTTGCCGGCCAGACATCAACATTCCGACCCTAACTCCTCTCGCAAGATGTGGTGTGACTTTCACAAGCTCTAGGGACACTCTATGGAAAAGTGTCGCGCACGCCTAGCCACAACACCCTCAACCGCAACACCGACTACTCCGCCCTAGGCGGCCATTGCTGAGATCCCATCCACATCTGTAGCACCACCATACACTGATCTTCTGCAGGCACTACATCCATTAGCCACATCACCTACTACAGGTCCGATCGCCACCTCTTATGCCACCCACTCAGGTATAAAAGCAAACTCATGGATTTTAGATTCGGATGCCACACATCATCTGACGTCCTGATAAACAAACCTATTCTCTGTATCACAAATTACTTCACAATATTATACTGCCACTTCACTCGTCATCACTTTCTCGTTGGCACAATCTCACTTTCCTACGTGAATACAGAGCTTCAACTAGCAGACCTATTCACCAAGGCTCAAACTGTACATCGGCATTTGTTCCTTCTTGGCCAACTACCATTGGTCAACCCAATAGCAGTTTGAAGGGGGAGGGGGGGGGGGTGTTAAATATTGTATATATGAAGACTTGTTTAGTCCCACAGCAAGTAGAATAGCACAATATATTCTATTTACATTGTATATATAGACTACCATATTAATGAAGAAAGATATCCTCTTCTGTCAATTTGCTCTCAAGTTGCTCTGCATTTATCATTTGTAGCCGGTTTTCTACAAAAAATTTTGTGGATGCAGCTCCATATGCATTGAATCAAACAATCCTAATATTGTGCCAATTCGTTTCCCCCAACACATATAGAGTGTAAATTATGTGTGTGTTTTTTTAAATTTCTTATAACAGGTTCTATTAGAAAGTAGCAAGGACTCTGATATTATGGGTAATGCTATGCCGAGCCTTATATATGTCTCCAGAGAAAAGCGGCCAACATCTGTTCATCACTTTAAGGCTGGTGCCCTAAATGCTTTGGTCAGTATATTTATTTAACTTTATAGGTCAATTGCAGAAACACACTCTGTATTATGAGAATACATCCACTTATAAGTTTTAAATTATTTTATTAGCACATATACTGTTAGGTTCAGATGATATATTGGAATAAATACGTGCTAAAAAGTTAACTTTGCCTTCAGATTAACTAAAAAGACTAGTTTTTCTCTAAGTTGAGGGCAGAACCTAATGGTAAATTTCACAAAATCTCCCTTAATTTGGTCACTGTTTATAATAATAATAATAAAAGAAAAGTAAGGAAAATTATTCGAGGATTTTTCACATTAAACCAAGACCCCATCACCCCCACCCACCAAAAAAAGAATCAACTCATAATACTGTACTAAATGTATTGAAGATTGTTCTTTTAACTCCCCAAACTATATCCCTCAAACCTAACTTGTCATATTTTAAGCATATGGCGGGGAAAGAAAATACCACTGACACAAAAATAATAATGGGAATAAAATAAAAAATGAAAGTGTGATTTCTGAGTACTGAGGGGTATTTCGCTCGCTTTAGGTCATGTGGTTGGCACGCGATACATTAGATTTCATGTTATTGCTTTGGAGAATTAATGTGAAAATTTTAAAAGTTTACTAGATAGAAGAAGTTCAGGGGTTTATATGGAAAACCCTCAACGGTAAGGGGTTTAATTTGTAATTATTAAAGTAGTTAAGGGTTTATCAAAAATAGTTTCATTTTAAGTTGTAGAAAATGTAAGTGCTAATAAAACACTTTAGATGACATAAATGACTAAACCCTGATAGTATAGGGGTGGTTCTGGAATTAATTAATCTTTTTTTTTCCCTTCCCTTTTAGTTCAAAGAATTTCAGAATTGCTTAAATTGAATCTGATGTACAAACATATCTACATGTACGAATCAATGTTACAAGACTAGAGTATCCAGTATAATGTCCAATGCGCCGGTCATCCTAACTCTGGACTGTGACATGAGCTCGTACGACCCACAAACTCCCCGAAGAGCCCTCTGCTACATTTTGGACCCCGCAATCGCACCCAAGCTCGCGTACGTGCAGTTTCCGCAGCGCTTCCAAGGGCTCAATAAGAATGACATCTACGGCAGTGAGATCAAGCGCTTGTACCGAATCAACCTACGAGGCCTTGATGGGCTACTAGGCCCAAATTACGTTGGAAGCGGATGCTTCTTCGTTCGACGCGCTCTTTATGGCCCACAGTCACCTGGACCTGGCCAATTTCCTTCTGATCTGAAGCAGTACTTGATGACTGATGCTAATCATGGTTCAATGCGTTCTGAGTCCGTTCTCAAAGCGGCTCATGAAGTTGCTGGTTGTAACTATGAACTTGACACAAAATGGGGAAGTGAGGTATTATATCAATCACATATTTCCCTGACCAATACTATTTTTTAGCAAGTATTTATGTTTAATCATTTTTTCCCTTCAGATTGGATTTAGATATGGGTCGTTATCAGAGGACCTTAACACTGGCTATCGGATGCAATGTGAAGGCTGGGTATCGATATTCTGCGATCCAGAGAGGCCTGCATTTTGGGTGATTACCAATTATAACTTTCCATAACTTTCAAAATATCAATTAATCCCCTTAAGCATAGGGATTATCAGAAAACTACCCTTTCAAATTTAAGATTTTGTTAGAAAACCCTTTAACTTTGAGATTTCATGGAAAACCCTTAAAAGTGTCGTTATTGGGGTTTTCCGTAAAATCTCAAAGGGGATTTTCTAATAACCTCGAAAACATGGGGGTTTCTTAATATTTTAAAGTTATGGGGGTTATCAGATAATCATCCAAAGTTAGGAGTTTCTAATATTTAGCCAATTTTGATATGTTGGCATGTTGTTTCAAATTTTTCAAAAATTTTAATAAACTCAAGTAATTAATTTATTTAATATGCTTTTATGCAAGGATTTTGTTGTTAAATATTGTATATATGAAGACTTGTTTAGTCCACATCGGGTAGAATAGCACAACATATTCTATTTACATTGTATATATAGACTACCATATCAATGAAGAAAGATATCCTCTTCTCTCAATTTGCTCGGATTTATCATGGTATTAGAGCCATCCAATCAATCTCCTCCTCAAATCTCAACCCTATAAACCCAAACCCTCATATGCGGGCCACCTGATTCAGCAGGCGGAACTTGTGATCACAAATCTCTCAATCACGAGATTCCTATGATCACGCGAATCGCCGCCACCTAGCCAAACCCTAGCAAAACAATCTAGCCAACGCCGCGCTGCTTTATGCGCATCACTCAACTAGTCACCCTTGCCACCACGCACGCCCTTCCATCCTCTCATCTTTGCGGCGCTTTACGCCTTGAGGCCCAGCCGCACCGACCTCACTGATTGAAGACCCGCGTTCCGTCCGAATCCAGCCCTTTCCATTCCATCCACTTCCTTTTCCTTCCCTCCACCACCCGTGATGGACCCCACCTTGATCGGCCATTCGACCACATCCACCCTGCCCAACCACACTCCGCCACACGCCACATCCCACTCCACTTTGGTTGCTCGAACTAGACCTGCACACCCGCCAGTCACCCTCATCAACCCTCCGTCCCACGGCTGCCACAATCAAGCGACCTCCACCCACCGGCGTGCTCGAGGCTAGACCCGCACCATCAACAACCCGACCACCTCGACCAAAGCCGCCTTCATCAACCCATTGCCTCAGCCCCATTATCAAAGCCTAATGAGTCTAGCATTCACACCAACTCGGTATCACCGATCCCTTGATCAATCACACTTTATCTCATAAACATGACAATCAGGAAATGCACTTCCACCAACAATCCGTCGACGTTAAGCTCGATGGTGACAACCACCGCTATGGTCCTACTCCTACGAGTCATCCTTCGCGGCCGTGGCCTCTAGGGACACATCGGCATCTCTAAATCCCCAACTTCGCTGTCTACTCACGGAGATCCTACCAAGGATATCGCTGCTCTCTGCTTCGCGAGTCGCCCTAACGACTTGGACCATGCCGTGGACCGAGCTATCGTGACAATCGTCCAATTCATCTCCCCATCCATCCCACTTCAACTTGCCCGGTTTGACTCGCCATATCCCTCTAGGACTACCTAAAGCGATTCTATACTCAATCGAACAATGCGGGAGTTTTAACATGCAGGAGATCTCCATAGTCACATAGGGTGGCGGTCGATATGCCGTTCTACACCCACATGTTCGATCTTTGGGAACAACTTCGCGACCCTCGACATACCCTTTCGACCCGGCATCTAGGACCATCTACCTCAAGAGATGGAATGCTTCTTCCGGTTCGATGAAAATTGATCGAATTCAAATCAATTCGCGACCAACTCATCCATCGGTCATCTAAACCTAGTCTAGAGGCGAATTCTGAGTTAAAGGCGAGGAGACATACCTTCACTTAGCTACTCTTCCCATCCGCTCGAGCTCATCCCCATAACATGCCCCCACCCACTATGGTCCCCTCATCGACCACATCCCTTAGCCGGACATCAACATTCAGACCCTAACTCCTCTGCAAAGATGTGGTGTGACTTTCACAAGCTCTAGGGACACTCTATGGAAAAGTGTCGCATACGCCTAGCAACACCCTCAACCGCAACCGACTACTCCGCTTTAAGCGTATTCTTGAATCCCATCCACATCGTGCACCACCATACACGATCTTCGCGGGCACTACATCCATTAGCCACATCACCTACTACGGAGTCGATCATACACCTCTTTCGGGTATAAAAGCAAACTCATGGATTTTAGATTGGATGCCACACATCATCGGCGTCGATAAACAAACCTATTCTCGTATCACAAATTACTTCACAATATTATCGCCACTTCACTCGTCATCACTTTCGTTGGCACAATCTCACTTTCCTCGTGAATCTGAGCTTCAACTAGAGACCTATTCACCAAGGCTCAAAGCGTACATGGCATTTGTTCCTTCTTGGCCAACTACCATTGGTCAACCCAATGATTTGAAGGGGGAGGTGTTAAATATTGTATATATGAAGACTTGTTTAGTCCACATCGGGTAGAATAGCACAACATATTCTATTTACATTGTATATATAGACTACCATATCAATGAAGAAAGATATCCTCTTATCAATTTGCTCTCAAGTTGCTCTGCATTTATCATTTGTAGCGGTTTTCTACAAAAATTTTGTGGATGCAGCTCCATATGCATTGAATCAAACAATCCTAATATTGTGCCAATTCGTTTCCCCAACACATATAGAGTGTAAATTATGTGTGTGTTTTTAAATTTCTTATAACAGGTTCTATTAGAAAGTAGGGACTCTGATATTATGGGTAATGCTATGCCGAGCCTTATATATGTCTCCAGAGAAAAGCGGCCAACATCTGTTCATCACTTTAAGGCTGGTGCCCTAAATGCTTTGGTCAGTATATTTATTTAACTTTATAGGTCAATTGCAGAAACACACTCTGTATTATGAGAATACATCCACTTATAAGTTTTAAATTATTTTATTAGCACATATACTGTTAGGTTCAGATGATATATTGGAATAAATACGTGCTAAAAAGTTAACTTTGCCTTCAGATTAACTAAAAAGACTAGTTTTTCTCTAAGTTGAGGGCAGAACCTAATGGTAAATTTCACAAAATCTCCCTTAATTTGGTCACTGTTTATAATAATAATAATAAAAGAAAAGTAAGGAAAATTATTCGAGGATTATTCGAGAATCAACTCATAATACTGTACTAAATGTATTGAAGATTGTTCTTTTAACTCCCCAAACTATATCCCTCAAACCTAACTTGTCATATTTTAAGCATATGGCGGGGAAAGAAAATACCACTGACACAAAAATAATAATGGGAATAAAATAAAAAATGAAAGTGTGATTTCTGAGTACTGAGGGGTATTTCGTTCGTTTTAGGTCATGTGGTTGGCACGCGATACATTAGATTTCATGTTATTGCTTTGGAGAATTAATGTGAAAATTTTTAAAAGTTTACTAGATAGAAGAAGTTCAGGGGTTTATATGGAAAACCCTCAACGGTAAGGGGTTTAATTTGTAATTATTAAAGTAGTTAAGGGTTTATCAAAAATAGTTTCATTTTAAGTTGTAGAAAATGTAAGTGCTAATAAAACACTTTAGATGACATAAATGACTAAACCCTGATAGTATAGGGGTGGTTCTGGAATTAATTAATCTTTTTTTTTCCCTTCCTTTTAGTTCAAAGAATTTCAGAATTGCTTAAATTGAATCTGATGTACAAACATATCTACATGTACGAATCAATGTTACAAGACTAGAGTATCCAGTATAATGTCCAATGCGCCGGTCATCCTAACTCTGGACTGTGACATGAGCTCGTACGACCCTAAACTCCCCGAAGAGCCCTCTGCTACATTTTGGACCCCGCAATCGCACCCAAGCTCGCGTACGTGCAGTTTCCGCAGCGCTTCCAAGGGCTCAATAAGAATGACATCTACGGCAGTGAGATCAAGCGCTTGTACCGAATCAACCTACGAGGCCTTGATGGGCTACTAGGCCCAAATTACGTTGGAAGCGGATGCTTCTTCGTTCGACGCGCTCTTTATGGCCCACAGTCACCTGGACCTGGCCAATTTCCTTCTGATCTGAAGCAGTACTTGATGACTGATGCTAATCATGGTTCAATGCGTTCTGAGTCCGTTCTCAAAGCGGCTCATGAAGTTGCTGGTTGTAACTATGAACTTGACACAAAATGGGGAAGTGAGGTATTATATCAATCACATATTTCCCTGACCAATACTATTTTTTTTAGCAAGTATTTATGTTTAATCATTTTTTTCCCTTCAGATTGGATTTAGATATGGGTCGTTATCAGAGGACCTTAACACTGGCTATCGGATGCAATGTGAAGGCTGGGTATCGATATTCTGCGATCCAGAGAGGCCTGCATTTTTGGGTGATGCTCCAAAGAACCTGAACGATGCGCTGAGCCAGAACAAGAGATGGGTTGTGGGGCAACTGGAGTTCATCGTCTCTAAATATTCACCGCTTACTTTTGGTACAAGAAAGGCTTCTCTACTGATGGGCATGGCCTACACATGGTTCTTTTGGGGATTTTTGTCTATTCCCTTGACAATCTATGCTCTCCTACCTCAGCTAGCTCTCATCTACAATGTGCAGCTCTTCCCCAAGGTATGAATCCTTTAAATACAAAAATCTAAATACTATCCTGTTGAGAATATATAGATCATGACCTGTGGGAGTTAATTATATAATGACTCTTAAACAGAAGCCCAAAAGTTTTTGGTATTTCCCTGACTTCCAATTTAAGTTCATCAGTTTTAATAGTACAGTTTTCGAACGTGGAACTACACTCAC
This sequence comes from Asparagus setaceus, assembly GCA_012295165.1. Taxonomy (NCBI): domain Eukaryota; kingdom Viridiplantae; phylum Streptophyta; class Magnoliopsida; order Asparagales; family Asparagaceae; genus Asparagus; species Asparagus setaceus. Next base: position 53,361,601 of record CM022705.1, on the reverse strand, counting down.
GCATAAAATCCCTACAATCTTCACTTCTTTTATGAATACAGCTCAACCATCCACGGGAACGGTGAGTTTTCGGCTGATTTTGTCTAAATCATCTTACTTCTATATGGGTAGAGGATTGGTTTGTTTCTATTGGTGGTCCAACCATCCCTACTTCTATATAGATGAATATGATCTGATTTGTATTCATTAGATAGTGTTCAGAAATGGAAATAATGGGTATGAGGCGACGACTCTTTTAACAAAATGAGCTACTAAGAGATAGTTATATGTTAGAGACTCACTCGCATTGTCACATCGACCTCACTATCTTATTTCTTGACTTATTTTGCTAAACGAACCGTCACTCACAACTATCAAACCCTTCAGAAATTTACAGCTTTATTCATATCTATAAAAAACAAATAAAATAATCAAAGAGACTAACCTATGGCAACTGTATCATTGCAGCTGTCAGACCCATGGTTTTACTTGTACGCATACCTATTCTTAACTGCATATTCCCAAGATCTCATAGAATTTCTCATGGACAACGGCACAATCCAAACATGGTGGAGTGACCAAAGAATGTGGATGATCAGGGGATTGACATCCTTCGCTTCAGGAACCATTCAATTCATTATAAACCAAGCGGGGATATCTGCACCTGGTTTTACTCTCACCAACAAAGCGACAGAAGAAGGACAAAGCGGCGATCGATAACGGGTCTTTGAGTTTAGCGTATCTTCTCCCTTCTTTGTATCACTCGGGACTGCGGCTATGTTGAACTTGAGCTCCTTTATGTTTGGAATGTTGATGGCAACGAGAACAGAGGGGTTTTTCTGTGAAATGTTCGTGCCGTTATTTTTGTCGGCGTTTGGAGTGGCGAACTGCTGGCCGATCCTTGAGGCCATGTTTTTGAGAGAAGACGGAGGAAAGATGCCGAGAAATGTTACCACCGTGTCCATTTTGGTTGCGGGGCTGATTTGCATCTCGGGATATTTTGCGCTTGTAGACTGAGGTTTGATATAAATTTCTTCTTTGTCGGGGTAGCAACATGTTACATTCAATTTACATTGTATATATAGACTACCATATTAATGAAGAAAGATATCCTCTTCTCTCAATTTGCTCGGATTTATCATGGTATTAGAGCCATCCAATCAATCCCCTCCTCAAATCTCAACCCTATAAACCCAAACCCTCATATGCGGGCCACCCACGATTCACGCAGAACTTGTGATCACAAATCTCTCAATCACGAGATTCCTATGATCACGAATCCGCCACCCTAGCCCAAACCCTAGCCAAAACAATCCTAGCCAACACCACGCCGCGCTTATGCGCATCACCGCTCAACTAGTCACCTTGCCACCATGCGCCCGCACCATCCTCTCATCTTTGCGCGCGCTTGCACCAGCCCAGCCCTGCTCGACCTCACTCGATAAGACATATCTGTCGTCCGGATCCGGCCACTCCGCTTCATGGCCTTCCGAGCCCGCTTGACTCCTTTCGATCACAACCCGCACTAGCGCCGACCACAAGCCCTCGCCACCGATGATGGAGCCGCACCTTGATCGACCCGCTCGACCACATCGCACACCACCAACCCACACTCCGCCACACTGCATCACGCACTCCACTCGGCCGTTGCTCGAACTGACTCTGCACCAGCGACCAGCAGTGTCACCCTCATCAACCCTCGTCCCCGGCTGCCCACAATCAACGACCTCCACCCCACTTGACCGCCGCCGAGCTAGACCCCACCATCAACAACGCCGACCTCTCGACCAAAGCCGCCTTCATCAACCCGCATCTCAACAAGCGCCCATTATCAAAGCCTAATGAGTCTAGCATTCACACCAACTCGGTATCACCGATCCCTTGATCAATCACACTTTATCTCATAAACATGACAATGCGGAAATGCACTTCCACCAACAATCCGTCGACGTTAAGCTCGATGGTGACAACCACCGCTATGGTCCTACTCCTACGAGTCATCGCCAGCGGCCGTGGCCTCTAGGGACACATCGGGCATCTCTAAATCCCCAACTCGCTTTGTCCTACGGAGATCCTACCAAGGATATCGCTGCTCTCTGCTTCGCCCGAGTCCTCTAGACTTGGACCATGCCGTGGACCGAGCTATCGTGACAATCGTCCAATTCATCTCCCCATCCATCCCACTTCAACTTGCCCGGTTTGACTCTGCCATATCCCTCTAGGACTACCTAAAGCGATTCTATACTCAATCGAACAATGCACGGGAGTTTTAACTGTACCGGGAGATCTCCATAGTCACATAGGGTGACTGGTCGATATGCCAGTTCTACACCCACATGTTCGATCTTTGGGAACAACTCGCAGCCCTCGACATACCCCTTCCTGACCCGGCATCTAGGACCATCTACCTCAACAGCAGAGATCGGCAATGCTTCTTCCAGTTCCTGATGAAAATTCGATCGGAATTCAAATCAATTCGCAGCCAACTCATCCACTGGTCATCTAAACCTAGTCTAGAGACGACCGTTACAGAGTTACAAGCTGAGGAGACATACCTTCACTTAGCTACTCTTCCCATCAGCTCGAGCTCTGTCCGTAAACTTTGCCCACCACCCACTATGGTCCCCTCATCGACCACATCCCTTGCCGGCCGGACATCAACATTCAGACCCTAACTCCTCTGCAAGATGTGGTGTGACTTTCACAAGCTCTAGGGACACTCTATGGAAAAGTGTCAGCACGCCTACCACAACACCCTCAACCGCAACAGGCTACTCCGCCCTGGCGCCATTCTTGAGATCCCATCCACATCCAGCACCACCATACCCGATCTTCGCGGGCACTACATCCATTAGCCACATCACCTACTACAGTCCGATCGCCACCTCTTATGCCACCCACTCGGTATAAAAGCAAACTCATGGATTTTAGATTGGATGCCACACATCATCGGCGTCCGATAAACAAACCTATTCTCGTATCACAAATTACTTCACAATATTATCTTGCCACTTCACTCGTCATCACTTTCGTTGGCACAATCTCACTTTCCTCGTGAATCTGAGCTTCAACTAGCGACCTATTCACCAAGGCTCAAAGCATACATCGGCATTTGTTCCTTCTTGGCCAACTACCATTGGTCAACCCAATAGCAGTTTGAAGGGGAGTGTTAAATATTGTATATATGAAGACTTGTTTAGTCCCACAGCAAGTAGAATAGCACAATATATTCTATTTACATTGTATATATAGACTACCATATTAATGAAGAAAGATATCCTCTTACGTCAATTTGCTCTCAAGTTGCTCTGCATTTATCATTTGTAGCGGTTTTCTACAAAAATTTTGTGGATGCAGCTCCATATGCATTGAATCAAACAATCCTAATATTGTGCCAATTCGTTTCCCCCAACACATATAGAGTGTAAATTATGTGTGTGTTTTTTTAAATTTCTTATAACAGGTTCTATTAGAAAGTAGCAAGGACTCTGATATTATGGGTAATGCTATGCCGAGCCTTATATATGTCTCCAGAGAAAAGCGGCCAACATCTGTTCATCACTTTAAGGCTGGTGCCCTAAATGCTTTGGTCAGTATATTTATTTAACTTTATAGGTCAATTGCAGAAACACACTCTGTATTATGAGAATACATCCACTTATAAGTTTTAAATTATTTTATTAGCACATATACTGTTAGGTTCAGATGATATATTGGAATAAATACGTGCTAAAAAGTTAACTTTGCCTTCAGATTAACTAAAAAGACTAGTTTTTCTCTAAGTTGAGGGCAGAACCTAATGGTAAATTTCACAAAATCTCCCTTAATTTGGTCACTGTTTATAATAATAATAATAAAAGAAAAGTAAGGAAAATTATTCGAGGATTATTCGAGAATCAACTCATAATACTGTACTAAATGTATTGAAGATTGTTCTTTTAACTCCCCAAACTATATCCCTCAAACCTAACTTGTCATATTTTAAGCATATGGCGGGGAAAGAAAATACCACTGACACAAAAATAATAATGGGAATAAAATAAAAAATGAAAGTGTGATTTCTGAGTACTGAGGGGTATTTCGTTCGTTTTAGGTCATGTGGTTGGCACTGATACATTAGATTTCATGTTATTGCTTTGGAGAATTAATGTGAAAATTTTTAAAAGTTTACTAGATAGAAGAAGTTCAGGGGTTTATATGGAAAACCCTCAACGGTAAGGGGTTTAATTTGTAATTATTAAAGTAGTTAAGGGTTTATCAAAAATAGTTTCATTTTAAGTTGTAGAAAATGTAAGTGCTAATAAAACACTTTAGATGACATAAATGACTAAACCCTGATAGTATAGGGGTGGTTCTGGAATTAATTAATCTTTTTTTTCCCTTCCTTTTAGTTCAAAGAATTTCAGAATTGCTTAAATTGAATCTGATGTACAAACATATCTACATGTACGAATCAATGTTACAAGACTAGAGTATCCAGTATAATGTCCAATGCGCCGGTCATCCTAACTCTGGACTGTGACATGAGCTCGTACGACCCACAAACTCCCCGAAGAGCCCTCTGCTACATTTTGGACCCCGCAATCGCACCCAAGCTCGCGTACGTGCAGTTTCCGCAGCGCTTCCAAGGGCTCAATAAGAATGACATCTACGGCAGTGAGATCAAGCGCTTGTACCGAATCAACCTACGAGGCCTTGATGGGCTACTAGGCCCAAATTACGTTGGAAGCGGATGCTTCTTCGTTCGACGCGCTCTTTATGGCCCACAGTCACCTGGACCTGGCCAATTTCCTTCTGATCTGAAGCAGTACTTGATGACTGATGCTAATCATGGTTCAATGCGTTCTGAGTCCGTTCTCAAAGCGGCTCATGAAGTTGCTGGTTGTAACTATGAACTTGACACAAAATGGGGAAGTGAGGTATTATATCAATCACATATTTCCCTGACCAATACTATTTTTTTTAGCAAGTATTTATGTTTAATCATTTTTTTCCCTTCAGATTGGATTTAGATATGGGTCGTTATCAGAGGACCTTAACACTGGCTATCGGATGCAATGTGAAGGCTGGGTATCGATATTCTGCGATCCAGAGAGGCCTGCATTTTTGGGTGATGCTCCAAAGAACCTGAACGATGCGCTGAGCCAGAACAAGAGATGGGTTGTGGGGCAACTGGAGTTCATCGTCTCTAAATATTCACCGCTTACTTTTGGTACAAGAAAGGCTTCTCTACTGATGGGCATGGCCTACACATGGTTCTTTTGGGGATTTTTGTCTATTCCCTTGACAATCTATGCTCTCCTACCTCAGCTAGCTCTCATCTACAATGTGCAGCTCTTCCCCAAGGTATGAATCCTTTAAATACAAAAATCTAAATACTATCCTGTTGAGAATATATAGATCATGACCTGTGGGAGTTAATTATATAATGACTCTTAAACAGAAGCCCAAAAGTTTTTGGTATTTCCCTGACTTCCAATTTAAGTTCATCAGTTTTAATAGTACAGTTTTCGAACGTGGAACTACACTCACGCATAAAATCCCTACAATCTTCACTTCTTTTATGAATACAGCTCAACCATCCACGGGAACGGTGAGTTTTCGGCTGATTTTGTCTAAATCATCTTACTTCTATATGGGTAGAGGATTGGTTTGTTTCTATTGGTGGTCCAACCATCCCTACTTCTATATAGATGAATATGATACGATTTGTATTCATTAGATAGTGTTCAGAAATGGAAATAATGGGTATGAGGCGACGACTCTTTTAACAAAATGAGCTACTAAGAGATAGTTATATGTTAGAGACTCACTCGCATTGTCACATCGACCTCACTATCTTATCTTATTTTGCTAAACGAACCGTCACTCACAACTATCAAACCCTTCAGAAATTTACAGCTTTATTCATATCTATAAAAAACAAATAAAATAATCAAAGAGACTAACCTATGGCAACTGTATCATTGCAGCTGTCAGACCCATGGTTTTACTTGTACGCATACCTATTCTTAACTGCATATTCCCAAGATCTCATAGAATTTCTCATGGACAACGGCACAATCCAAACATGGTGGAGTGACCAAAGAATGTGGATGATCAGGGGATTGACATCCTTCGCTTCAGGAACCATTCAATTCATTATAAACCAAGCGGGGATATCTGCACCTGGTTTTACTCTCACCAACAAAGCGACAGAAGAAGGACAAAGCGAGCGATACGATAACGGGGTCTTTGAGTTTAGCGTATCTTCTCCCTTCTTTGTATCACTCGGGACTGCGGCTATGTTGAACTTGAGCTCCTTTATGTTTGGAATGTTGATGGCAACGAGAACAGAGGGGTTTTTCTGTGAAATGTTCGTGCCGTTATTTTTGTCGGCGTTTGGAGTGGCGAACTGCTGGCCGATCCTTGAGGCCATGTTTTTGAGAGAAGACGGAGGAAAGATGCCGAGAAATGTTACCACCGTGTCCATTTTGGTTGCGGGGCTGATTTGCATCTCGGGATATTTTGCGCTTGTAGACTGAGGTTTGATATAAATTTCTTCTTTGTCGGGGTAGCAACATGTTACATTCAAAAGTGATGAATTCGTGAATTGATGGGATCAGTGAATTATTTAAGTACGTGTTTCAGTGAGATTTCAGTCCCAAGAATGACATGTTATATTGTAATAGCTTTAGTTTGATCATGTAGAGCTCGGACTTTTTTCTCACTTTAGTTTGATCAAGTATTCTCCACAATTGTGCAATAACGTACGTAGTCTATGTCCGACAATATAACTGATGGGTTTTATCTGCAATTGGGTGATAGTTGAAGATGTCTATCTCCAACAAGAGAACTTCATTGGATCGATTAGAGTTGGCCTAGAATCCTCAGTCCTATTTGGATAAGGATTTGTTACAGATAGAGTATTTGAGTAGGTTTTTTTCGCAATAGAAACTCAATTTGAATACGGATCTAAGAATCTTAATTGTACATGAATTTAACCTTATTTAAGGAGTTGAATTATCAGATCTAGCGCATGAGAAAAATTGAGGGAAAGAGAGTATCTCAAGAAAGAATCCATAGATCAAATTGATAGAAAAGTTTCCTATCTTCCGAGAGAGATTCAGAGAGATCATCGATCTCGTCTGTATGAGTTGTAATCTATATTTTTATTTAGTAAAAGTTTATCTGCTGCTACCCGTGGAGTTGTAATCTATTTTCTTATCTATAGACCATCCTATGAAAATTTTCAAAATTCCTTTCTCGCCGATAAAGACACTATAGCTCTGGAAGATACCATATGAAGTTGTTGCAAAAGATGTCGGGACATGTTGACGAATCTGTGAGGGCTAATTATGACTGAGGGCGATCTAGGAAGAGATATGATAAGTCCTATCTTAGAGGTAGATCAAAATCACGCACTAGAGATGGAAAGATCATATGCCACTATTGCCGTGAGCCGAGCACATGAAGTTTAATTGTCCAAAGAAGAAGAAGGAACAATCCGGGAAGGACTCAGGTGAATCATCTGTCACTAGAGTTATAAAGAGTGAATCATCTGATGGAGGTGATTGACTTATCACTGTGACTGATCCAGGCCATACGGTGTATGTATGGGTGCTATATTTGGGAACAACTTCGCTGACCCTCGACATACCCCTTCCTGACCCGGCATCTAGGACCATCTACCTCAACAGCAGAGATCGGCAATGCTTCTTCCAGTTCCTGATGAAAATTCGATCGGAATTCAAATCAATTCGCAGCCAACTCATCCACCGGTCATCTAAACCTAGTCTAGAGGCGGCCGTTCTGAGTTACAAGCCGAGGAGACATACCTTCACTTAGCTACTCTTCCCATCAGCTCGAGCTCTGTCCGTAAACTTTGCCCACCACCCCACTATGGTCCCCTCATCGACCACATCCCTTGCCGGCCAGACATCAACATTCCGACCCTAACTCCTCTCGCAAGATGTGGTGTGACTTTCACAAGCTCTAGGGACACTCTATGGAAAAGTGTCGCGCACGCCTAGCCACAACACCCTCAACCGCAACACCGACTACTCCGCCCTAGGCGGCCATTGCTGAGATCCCATCCACATCTGTAGCACCACCATACACTGATCTTCTGCAGGCACTACATCCATTAGCCACATCACCTACTACAGGTCCGATCGCCACCTCTTATGCCACCCACTCAGGTATAAAAGCAAACTCATGGATTTTAGATTCGGATGCCACACATCATCTGACGTCCTGATAAACAAACCTATTCTCTGTATCACAAATTACTTCACAATATTATCGCCACTTCACTCGTCATCACTTTCGTTGGCACAATCTCACTTTCCTCGTGAATCTGAGCTTCAACTAGCGACCTATTCACCAAGGCTCAAAGCGTACATCGGCATTTGTTCCTTCTTGGCCAACTACCATTGGTCAACCCAATAGCAGTTTGAAGGGGAGTGTTAAATATTGTATATATGAAGACTTGTTTAGTCCCACAGCAAGTAGAATAGCACAATATATTCTATTTACATTGTATATATAGACTACCATATTAATGAAGAAAGATATCCTCTTACGTCAATTTGCTCTCAAGTTGCTCTGCATTTATCATTTGTAGCGGTTTTCTACAAAAATTTTGTGGATGCAGCTCCATATGCATTGAATCAAACAATCCTAATATTGTGCCAATTCGTTTCCCCCAACACATATAGAGTGTAAATTATGTGTGTGTTTTTTTAAATTTCTTATAACAGGTTCTATTAGAAAGTAGCAAGGACTCTGATATTATGGGTAATGCTATGCCGAGCCTTATATATGTCTCCAGAGAAAAGCGGCCAACATCTGTTCATCACTTTAAGGCTGGTGCCCTAAATGCTTTGGTCAGTATATTTATTTAACTTTATAGGTCAATTGCAGAAACACACTCTGTATTATGAGAATACATCCACTTATAAGTTTTAAATTATTTTATTAGCACATATACTGTTAGGTTCAGATGATATATTGGAATAAATACGTGCTAAAAGTTAACTTTGCCTTCAGATTAACTAAAAAGACTAGTTTTTCTCTAAGTTGAGGGCAGAACCTAATGGTAAATTTCACAAAATCTCCTTAATTTGGTCACTGTTTATAATAATAATAATAAAAGAAAAGTAAGGAAAATTATTCGAGGATTATTCGAGAATCAACTCATAATACTGTACTAAATGTATTGAAGATTGTTCTTTTAACTCCCCAAACTATATCCCTCAAACCTAACTTGTCATATTTTAAGCATATGGCGGGGAAAGAAAATACCACTGACACAAAAATAATAATGGGAATAAAATAAAAAATGAAAGTGTGATTTCTGAGTACTGAGGGGTATTTCGTTCGTTTTAGGTCATGTGGTTGGCACGCGATACATTAGATTTCATGTTATTGCTTTGGAGAATTAATGTGAAAATTTTTAAAAAGTTTACTAGATAGAAGAAGTTCAGGGGGTTTATATGGAAAACCCTCAACGGTAAGGGGTTTAATTTGTAATTATTAAAGTAGTTAAGGGTTTATCAAAAATAGTTTCATTTTAAGTTGTAGAAAATGTAAGTGCTAATAAAACACTTTAGATGACATAAATGACTAAACCCTGATAGTATAGGGGGTGGTTCTGGAATTAATTAATCTTTTTTTTTTTCCCTTCCCTTTTAGTTCAAAGAATTTCAGAATTGCTTAAATTGAATCTGATGTACAAACATATCTACATGTACGAATCAATGTTACAAGACTAGAGTATCCAGTATAATGTCCAATGCGCCGGTCATCCTAACTCTGGACTGTGACATGAGCTCGTACGACCCACAAACTCCCCGAAGAGCCCTCTGCTACATTTTGGACCCCGCAATCGCACCCAAGCTCGCGTACGTGCAGTTTCCGCAGCGCTTCCAAGGGCTCAATAAGAATGACATCTACGGCAGTGAGATCAAGCGCTTGTACCGAATCAACCTACGAGGCCTTGATGGGCTACTAGGCCCAAATTACGTTGGAAGCGGATGCTTCTTCGTTCGACGCGCTCTTTATGGCCCACAGTCACCTGGACCTGGCCAATTTCCTTCTGATCTGAAGCAGTACTTGATGACTGATGCTAATCATGGTTCAATGCGTTCTGAGTCCGTTCTCAAAGCGGCTCATGAAGTTGCTGGTTGTAACTATGAACTTGACACAAAATGGGGAAGTGAGGTATTATATCAATCACATATTTCCCTGACCAATACTATTTTTTTTAGCAAGTATTTATGTTTAATCATTTTTTTCCCTTCAGATTGGATTTAGATATGGGTCGTTATCAGAGGACCTTAACACTGGCTATCGGATGCAATGTGAAGGCTGGGTATCGATATTCTGCGATCCAGAGAGGCCTGCATTTTTGGGTGATGCTCCAAAGAACCTGAACGATGCGCTGAGCCAGAACAAGAGATGGGTTGTGGGGCAACTGGAGTTCATCGTCTCTAAATATTCACCGCTTACTTTTGGTACAAGAAAGGCTTCTCTACTGATGGGCATGGCCTACACATGGTTCTTTTGGGGATTTTTGTCTATTCCCTTGACAATCTATGCTCTCCTACCTCAGCTAGCTCTCATCTACAATGTGCAGCTCTTCCCCAAGGTATGAATCCTTTAAATACAAAAATCTAAATACTATCCTGTTGAGAATATATAGATCATGACCTGTGGGAGTTAATTATATAATGACTCTTAAACAGAAGCCCAAAAGTTTTTGGTATTTCCCTGACTTCCAATTTAAGTTCATCAGTTTTAATAGTACAGTTTTCGAACGTGGAACTACACTCACGCATAAAATCCCTACAATCTTCACTTCTTTTATGAATACAGCTCAACCATCCACGGGAACGGTGAGTTTTCGGCTGATTTTGTCTAAATCATCTTACTTCTATATGGGTAGAGGATTGGTTTGTTTCTATTGGTGGTCCAACCATCCCTACTTCTATATAGATGAATATGATACGATTTGTATTCATTAGATAGTGTTCAGAAATGGAAATAATGGGTATGAGGCGACGACTCTTTTAACAAAATGAGCTACTAAGAGATAGTTATATGTTAGAGACTCACTCGCATTGTCACATCGACCTCACTATCTTATTTCTTGACAGCTTATTTTGCTAAACGAACCGTCACTCACAACTATCAAACCCTTCAGAAATTTACAGCTTTATTCATATCTATAAAAAACAAATAAAATAATCAAAGAGACTAACCTATGGCAACTGTATCATTGCAGCTGTCAGACCCATGGTTTTACTTGTACGCATACCTATTCTTAACTGCATATTCCCAAGATCTCATAGAATTTCTCATGGACAACGGCACAATCCAAACATGGTGGAGTGACCAAAGAATGTGGATGATCAGGGGATTGACATCCTTCGCTTCAGGAACCATTCAATTCATTATAAACCAAGCGGGGATATCTGCACCTGGTTTTACTCTCACCAACAAAGCGACAGAAGAAGGACAAAGCGGCGATCACGATAACGGGTCTTTGAGTTTAGCGTATCTTCTCCCTTCTTTGTATCACTCGGGACTGCGGCTATGTTGAACTTGAGCTCCTTTATGTTTGGAATGTTGATGGCAACGAGAACAGAGGGGTTTTTCTGTGAAATGTTCGTGCCGTTATTTTTGTCGGCGTTTGGAGTGGCGAACTGCTGGCCGATCCTTGAGGCCATGTTTTTGAGAGAAGACGGAGGAAAGATGCCGAGAAATGTTACCACCGTGTCCATTTTGGTTGCGGGGCTGATTTGCATCTCGGGATATTTTGCGCTTGTAGACTGAGGTTTGATATAAATTTCTTCTTTGTCGGGGTAGCAACATGTTACATTCAAAAGTGATGAATTCGTGAATTGATGGGATCAGTGAATTATTTAAGTACGTGTTTCAGTGAGATTTCAGTCCCAAGAATGACATGTTATATTGTAATAGCTTTAGTTTGATCATGTAGAGCTCGGACTTTTTTCTCACTTTAGTTTGATCAAGTATTCTCCACAATTGTGCAATAACGTACGTAGTCTATGTCCGACAATATAACTGATGGGTTTTATCTGCAATTGGGTGATAGTTGAAGATGTCTATCTCCAACAAGAGAACTTCATTGGATCGATTAGAGTTGGCCTAGAATCCTCAGTCCTATTTGGATAAGGATTTGTTACAGATAGAGTATTTGAGTAGGTTTTTTAATAGAAACTCAATTTGAATACGGATCTAAGAATCTTAATTGTACATGAATTTAACCTTATTTAAGGAGTTGAATTATCAGATCTAGCATGAGAAAAATTGAGGGAAAGAGAGTATCTCAAGAAAGAATCCATAGATCAAATTGATAGAAAAGTTTCCTATCTTCCGAGAGAGATTCAGAGAGATCATCGATCTCGTCTGTATGAGTTGTAATCTATATTTTTATTTAGTAAAAGTTTATCTGCTGCTACCCGTGGAGTTGTAATCTATTTTCTTATCTATAGACCATCCTATGAAAATTTTCAAAATTCCTTTCTCGCCGATAAAGACACTATAGCTCTGGAAGATACCATATGAAGTTGTTGCAAAAGATGTCGGGACATGTTGACGAGAATTCTGCTGAGGGGCTAATTATGACTGAGGGCGATCTAGGAAGAGATATGATAAGTCCTATCTTAGAGGTAGATCAAAATCACGCACTAGAGATGGAAAGATCATATGCCACTATTGCCGTGAGCCGAGCACATGAAGTTTAATTGTCCAAAGAAGAAGAAGGAACAATCCGGGAAGGACTCAGGTGAATCATCTGTCACTAGAGTTATAAAGAGTGAATCATCTGATGGAGGTGATTGACTTATCACTGTGACTGATCCAGGCCATACGGTGTATGTATGGGTGCTATATTTGGGATGTTTGTATCACATATATCGAACAAGGAGTGGTTCACGATATATGATAGGTTCAATGGTGGAAACATCTTGATGGGGAATGATCAACTCGCAAAGCTGTCGATATCGGCACCATACAAATAAATATGCATGATGGTATTATCGATTACTTACGAGATTCGTCATATTTTGGGAGTTATGGACTCCAAAGGTTACAAGATTGTAATCGGCGATAGAGTTATTTGGGTCACCAAGGGTGCATTGGTAGTGATGAAGGGGCGAAGAATCACGACTTGTATTTCCTACAAGGAGAGGTCGTCATCGGTTGACAGTTCCATTGTGAGAGAAGACAGTAGAAGACCAAGTTGTTGTACACGCAACTTGGTCACATGAGCGAAAAGGAGTTGGCTATTCTAAGCGAGATAAGGTTTGCTTGCGAGCACAAAATTTCTAGTTTGGAGTTATGCGAGCATTGTATTCTGAAAAGCAACATCACATTCATTTCGGAAGGCGTTGAATCGCACAAAGAGAATATTCGATTACATCCATGCGGATGTTTGGGGCCTTGCTCCGTTCCATCGAATGGTGGAGCTCGATATTTTCTATCATCGATTAATGACTATTCACAATGGATGTGAATTAATGTCTTTGAGACATATGAGTGATGTGTTCAAAGCTTTCAAGCGATGGAAGGCTCGGTGAAGAAGCAAATAGAGAAGAAAGTAAAGCATCTCTGCCGATAAAGTCATGGAGTTGTTGCAAAAGATGTCGGGACATGTTGACGAATTCTGTGAGGGGCTAATTATGACCGAGGGCGATCTAGGAAGAGATATGATAAGTCCTATCTTAGAGGTAGATCAAAATCACGCACTAGAGATGGAAAGATCATATGCCACTATTGCCGTGAGCCGAGCACATGAAGTTTAATTGTCCAAAGAAGAAGAAGGAACAATCCGGGAAGGACTCAGGTGAATCATCTGTCACTAGAGTTATAAAGAGTGAATCATCTGATGGAGGTGATTGACTTATCACTGTGACTGATCCAGGCCATACGGTGTATGTATGGGTGCTATATTTGGGATGTTTGTATCACATATATCCGAACAAGGAGTGGTTCACGATATATGATAGGTTCAATGGTGGAAACATCTTGATGGGGAATGATCAACTCTGCAAAGCGGTCGATATCGGCACCATACAAATAAATATGCATGATGGTATTATCAGATTACTTACAGAGATTCGTCATATTTTGGGAGTTATGGACTCCAAAGGTTACAAGATTGTAATCGGCGATAGAGTTATTTGGGTCACCAAGGGTGCATTGGTAGTGATGAAGGGAGCGAAGAATCACAGCTTGTATTTCCTACAAGGAGAGGTCGTCATCAGTTCAGCTTCAGTTCCATTGACAGAGAAGACAGAAGTAGAGAAGACCAAGTTGTTGTACACGCAACTTGGTCACATGAGCGAAAAGGAGTTGGCTATTCTAAGCAGATAAGGTTTGCTTGACGAGCACAAAATTTCTAGTTTGGAGTTATGCGAGCATTGTATTTACAGAAAGCAACATCACATTCATTTCTGGAAGGCAGTGAATCGCACAAAGAGAATATTCGATTACATCCATGCAGATGTTTGGGGCCTTGCTCCCGTTCCATCGAATGGTGGAGCTCGATATTTTCTATCACTGATTAATGACTATTCACAATGGATGTGAATTAATGTGCTGAGACATATGAGTGATGTGTTCAAAGCTTTCAAACAGTGGAAGGCTCTGGTGAAGAAGCAAATAGAGAAGAAAGTAAAGCATCTCTGCACTGATAAAGTCATGGAGTTCTGTTTAAAAGAGTTTAAGGAGTTCTGTAAGAATTGAATGCATTGCACGACACCGTACTGTCAGAGAGACCCCACAACAAAACGGAGTTGCAGGGAGGATGAATAGAACATTGTTAGAGAAAGCTTGGTGCATGCTTTCCAACTCAGAGTTGCCAAAGAAGTTATGAGCTGAAGTAGTTAGTATGACGACTTACTTGGTAAATCGCTCCCCGACTACAACTATATATTACAAGACTCCATTAGAGGTATGATCAGGTAAACTAGTGGATTACTCTAATCTAAGAGTATTCGGAGTTTCTACATATTATCATGTTAGCGAAGGGAAACTAGAGGTGAGGGTGAAGAAGGTGGTACTTCTTGGGTGTGGAGATGGGGTCAAATGGTATAGAATATGGACAGATGAGTCAAAGTTGATACACAACAGAGATGTGACATTTAATGAGAGTTTTATACTTAGCCCAAGAGAGATATTTGAAACTTCTATAGCAAAGGCAAATGCCAATAGAGTAGTGGAGTATCCTATGGCTCCAATTAGTCAGAAAAGTGCATCGGTCTAGCATGAGATCCAATAGGAAAATCATGATATTCAGCAGGTCCAGAAGGTTCAAGAAACCTCAAACAATCAGATAGAACCAGAATTAGATCAGCAACAAGAGCTAAAAAGTATCGTATCTAGCCGAGCCAAAAGGCAAATCTGATCTCCTAAGAGATATTGATATGAATACATGGTAGCTTATACATTATCAGTTGCAGAAGAGGTGGAGCATCCAGATCCCGCCAGTTATAAAGAATCTATTGCATATCCGGAATCTAAAACATGCATTGCTACTATGAAGAACAGATGAATCTTTTCACAAGAACCAGATATGGAAGCTAGTCAAGCTACCGCGGCGAAGAAAGATTATTGGATGCAAGTGGACCTTCAAGAAGAATCGGCAAACATCGGTGTTGCGGGTACAAGGTACAAAGCTTGTCTAGTAACAAAGTGCTACAGTAAGAAAGAGAGAGTGAATTACAATGAGATATGCTCCCAGATACACGTCTATTTGGATGTTACTCGCTTTGATAGCATATCAAGATTTGAAACTCAAGCAATTAGTGTGAAGACGACTTTCCTCCATGGTGAATTGGAGGAGGATATCTTTATGAGTTAGCTAGAGGTTTTTATAGCTCCAGTAAAAAAATATCATGTGTGCAAGTTGGTGAAATACTTATATAGGCTAAAATGGTCTCCTAGACTAGACAATGATACAAGAGATCTGATAGTTTCATGGTGGATCATGGGTACAATAGGAGTATGTTTAACACTTGTGTTTATCATAGGAGGCTTGAGGATGGCTCACTAGTTTATTACTCATATATCTAGATGACATGCTCATTGCATCTCGAGGCATGCGGCTATTAGAGAGTTGAAGGCGCAACTCAGTAAAGAGTTTACACTACCACATTATAGGCCTATGGGGACGGTTCTTTGGGGACGGTTTAAAACCGTCCCCTTTGCTGCCTAAGGGAACGGTTGGGAGACGGTTCCAACCGTCACCAGTCAATCTAAGACAACGCTTCAAAATAAAATGTTGGGCTAAAGGGACGGTTTTATATGGGCTTTATGTTCGCGCCCAAACTTTTACAAAACTATAATAATTTTTTTGTCTCATACATACTAATTCTAACCGCTCACCCGATCAAAAATCCCCTAACCCTGCTCGTAACCCTTCTCGCTGAACGCTAGGGTTTTGTCTCCGTTGTCCCTGGACCAAACGAAATCCACCGCCTCTCCTCCCGCGCGTCCGCCGGCCACTGGTTTGCTCCTGACCTCGTCCGCCCAATGAAATCCACCGCCTCTCCTCCCGCGCGTCCGCCGGCCACCGTTTGCTCCTGACCTCGTCCGCCCAACGAAATCCACCGCCTCTCCTCCCGCGCGTCCGCCGGCCACCGGTTTGCTCCTGACCTCGTCCGCCGCTCCTCTCCTTCACTTCCTCTTGTCCTGCGTCCGCCGACCACTGTGTTTCCTCCTGACCTCGTCTGCCGCTCCTCTCCTTCACTTCCTCTTGTCCCGCGCGTCCGCCGACCACCGCATTTCCTCCTCTCGTCGACTCTCCCGTCCGCCGCGCCTCTCCTTCAGTTCCTCTTATTCGTCGATTTCAAGGCCATCCCCTCTCTAGCATCCTGTGATTGGGGGTACTGATCTCTGTCCTTCATCAAACCTAGGTTTTCAAATTTTCCTTTTTTCTCTATTTAACAAAATTTTTATTTAATTTTACAAATTAGGGCTTTGTTGTCTCGGTTGATCTTTGGAAGTGGTTGAAAATTATACATCTTTACCAAGGTAAATCCTCAAATTTAAATTAGTTTATTTTCTTAATTTTTGTTTAAATTAGTTTATTTTCATTTTCTATTTATTCTCTTAATTTAAATCGAGTGCTTTTAATCTGGTGAGCTCCAATTTCAGTATGCATCTTATATCTTCATCATCATGCTTGACATATGTTGTTGTGTTTTAATCATTTATAATTTTAAAATTTTTATAATTTTGGATGATAAATTGGCTACATCATCATGCTCAGTTGTCAATATCATGTTTGAACAGTGGCAAGCTGAAGGGCCTATATAGAACAATGGAGTAAAAGTTTTTTACCCCCAAAATTTAATTTTGTCACTCAAATTGGGAAAATTGCAACATGCTTATACCTCTGGTAGTGTCAAACACCATGTACATGTCAATTTGGGGTCAAAATATTTTGCTCTGGCCACTTTGATGTAGGACAATAAGACAAAAAGAGCTATGTAGGATCTAAAAATCAAAGTTTCCGAATGGGCTGAAATTCGCACAGCTCATGTGAAACGGGCCAACGAGCAAAACACATCGCTTCGCCATGACATTTGATGTTTTTGGGCCATCCGAGATCGTTTAGGGGCTCAAAATAGCGATTTACTATTTATTTATTTTACATTGGGTAATTTAGTAATTTTATTTAAAAATATTTTTAGGGTTTTAGGGTTAGCCTTTAAATACTTTGTAATTTGGTATTAGCCGTTATCTTTTAGAATTAAAATAAATTTCTCTTGAAGAAAGTTTTGGTGTTTATTCTCTGAAGAAGTCCTCACGGTAAGGCTTCTTGTTTCGAAGTCCTCGTGGTAAGGCTTCGTGTTATCACCGCTGTATCACTAATACTTTAGATGTGAATCAACACTCAAATAGTTTGAAAGAATTTCAGTTAGATAATTCCACATTGCACATCTATACCTTGTGATTTAAGCTTTTAATTACACATCATATTTGACATGCAACTTTTTAGAGAAAAACTTGACACTGCCAGATAGAATTTTTAAGTTAGAAAAAAGTTTGAATAAGAAACCTAGCAGGAAATATTCTTGAAACTAAAGTTTCAAGTTCTTTTTGAAGTTCAACTCTCTAAGTTCTTTTTGAAGTTCTTTTGAAGTTCTTTTGAAGTCTAACTCCTATTGCTTATCCTACAAACTAAGGACTTTGGAGATTCCTATTTGAATAGCAGAATGATCTGTTGATACCATACAGAACCATCAACAATGTTGTACAAATTATACTTTCCAATATCCATGTGCAAGTATATAGTGTGTGTGTGTGTTTCGATTTCAGTCAATATATGTGTACGCATATGCGTACATGAAAGTGTATGTGGTACATACGTGTATTCATATGCATATGTGTACACATATACTTTCCAATATCCATGTTCATGTATATGTATGTGTGTGTGCGGGCGCGCGTGTGTAGTGTGTGTGCATGTGTTTGCATTTCAGTGCATGTATGTGTATGCATATGTGTACATGAAAGTGTATGTATATGCATACACGTTTTAATATCCATATGCATACATGTACAAATGTGTATGCATATGTGAATATGTATTTGTATATGTGTTATATTATGTATGCAATAATATGAAGCACAGGAAAGAAACACTAAAACAGACTGAAGGAAATGAAAGGGCTCTCTGGTTTCTAAGACTGAATCTAACCTTGTTGTGTACCAAAAGAAAATTAGTAGAATCCTTTGTAGTGTTAATATGATCAACAAATCCATTTTTGACAAAGTCAGGTTCCCCCCAGACTCCAGCCTTCTCCATAAAAATTTCCCACTGGATTTCTCTTGAATGTTTCTGTGGAAACGTCACTGGTGCTTCCAAACTTGCAGGAAGCATATCTACAATAGATTTTTGAGATCGAACCTGGAGAAAGTTTGGCCCCATTAGTATCCATAAAAAAAGAATATGTGAGACTAGAATTCTAAAGCCTGTGAATGACAATTATTATAATCTCCAAGCATCCTTTGTAATATTGTAAACACTAAAAAGTGAACCTACATATATTTATGAACTTGGTATTTTTTTTTTATGTTCATGATTTACTGTGCATGTCAAAAATGAAATCCTGACACAGATTACTATTTTTTGGGTCTAGATAGGATCTGCAAAGTTAAGCCATTGAACCAATATATCACATTTAAACCCAAAGAATGGTGACACTCTGCTTTTGGTTAATGTATTCGTACGTACTAAACCAATCAGTATGTCAAACTACATAAGAGGTTAATTTAAAAGGGTTTCAAAAAGACTCAGTTACCCTACCAGAATAGATCAGGTGGTTTACGTTTAATGCATTTGTATTAGTAACAGGACACATCGATGATCTAACAGTAGTGACCTTTAATGGCTTAATTTGTACAGATCACTTACAAGATTGTGACATGGTAGCCTGTCATTAAACCAAATATTCAAATAGAAAATGTTTGTTTTAGATTTTGAGTTCAATTTGCATGCATGCCAGTTAAACATACACTGATACACTCTCATTTGTGTCATTGTGAGTAATGGAAATGGTACACTTTGCTAATAGTCTCAGGGTTACTAATTTGAAGATAATACATGATACTTTGAACTTTGTTAAGGCCACGATAAAGGTCCATTGTACGATAATGACAATGAGACGAGCACAAGAGAGTCGAAACCTTTGCAGTATTAAATGCAACATTCTTGCAGTCTGGCAGAATGCTAACTGACCAAACTGGAAGATGATATGATTTGTTCTGGAAAACAATCACTGTATCATTTACATCATCCATATTAGCCAGGAATGCTGCACATGCTCCTGTGGAATCTGATAGGTGGAGGCCTAAAGGGTTTAAGATGTATTATTTTTAAGAAGGGTTATAAAGATAAATAATTGATTTAATTGGTACGTTATGTAATAGGAATTCAATTTAGCAGCAAATGAATTATAGTAAATGAATTAAGTGAAAGAATTGTACATACATAGGATGCAAATTAACATGTCCACTAAACTCAAATGTAATTGTAGCTTGACTAATATTAATTTGGGATTTAAATGACCCAAATTAATATGTCGATTAAATTCTTACGTAATATAGGTGTTAGTTTATTTATGCTAGTCTTAGAAAAATAGTTATGCTTGAAAGGGCGATCGTATAAAATATTTTTGACACGCTATTTATATTTTTGATTCATATTCATTATTAGTAAACTTGATGTATAAAATATTATTAATATCTCGATGTTTTTGTTTACCACCAGTGGATGCAAGTTATGGACAGAAATAGAGATTGGATGTATAATACTTCTCGTATTAGTGCTGAGTATATCGAAAAAGTGAATGACTTTCTTGATAGAGCATTTGCAAGAGCAGCTCAAGGAAATGAAATATGTTACCCTTATCATGTTTGCTGTAATCGTCTTTGGTATCAGCAAAATACAGTCTACGATCACTTGATTGTCAAGGGATTTATAGAGAACTATTACAAATGGGTTTTCCATGGTGAGGGGCTGCCATCAAGATCGAACATGTGTTGAAAAATGTGAAACTAAATAATCTATTAAGAAAAGAGAATGAGTGCATCAGGTTTGTTTTAACTGAGTTCTTAAAAAATACATAAAGATTTGTTATGCTTGATTGATATTAAATTTTGTATACGAAAGTGTCTTTCAAAGATTATTCTACTTCTGTTCAACATAACCGAAAGCATGCTTTCGCCCTATACTCTATGTTTATTCATTATCATATGCTTATTATTTTATCTCAATTTATGCAGGGAAATTAATGCTGGCTGATCAAGATCTCTACTTATCGCTTACTAGGAGACTTGTTAGTCCTAATGAGTTAGATCTTATTCGACTCAATAGAAACCTTTCAATTAAGTTGCTGACTCCTTTGTTTTAATTGAATGGAGGAATTATATGTATTTTGGACAAAAGCAAGAACTTGTAATGAATCTCAATTTTATTATTGCAATATTTTTCTTGCTTGTAAAGAATTGATTTTTATTTTTATACTACAGTTTGTTGTAAAACTTGCAGTATATCATTTCTATATTTGTGATTCTAAAATGAGCAGGTAAAAATCGAGCCCAAATGAAGGGGAGATTTTGAATTTTTTTTTTAAAAAACCATCCCCTTAGCTAGATAAGCGTTGTAATATTTCTAAACTTAAACCGTCCCCTTAGCTAGATAAGTGTTGCTATATTTCTAAACTTAAACCGTCCCCTTTGCTTGGAAAGCGTTTGCATAGTTCAAAATAGAAAACCGTCATCTTTGCTTGGAAAGCGTTTGCATAGTTCAAAATTAAAAACCGTCCCCGTTGATACGTAGCTGTCAGCATAGTAAAAATTTTAAAACCGTTTCCTTTGCTAAATAAGCGTAGTTATAGGTTACAACTAAAAAACATCCCCTTTGATGTATAAGCGTTGGCATAGGCTTAAAATACAAACTGTCCCTATAGCTAAACAGTCCCCCTTGGCTACAAGCGCTACAGTTTACAAATCGTCACGCTAGGGTCAAAAGCCGTTGCTTTAGATCAAAGACCACGGCGGCAATTATATCGGATGGAGAACCGTTCCTATAGATGTACGGAGACGGTTGTTCGGTCTAGGGGGACGGTTCCCAACCGTCCCCATAGGCCTATAATGTGGTAGTGAATTACTATGAAAGATCTCGGACTAGTGCACAGGATAATAGGAATGAAGATACATATGGATCAAAATCAGAGAAAGCTCTTTCTGTCATAAAAGAGCTACATTCAAAAGATACTAGAGAGATTTGGTATCTCAGCAAAGACTGTGAGTATCCCCTTAGTGGCACATTTTCTTCTTTTTTGATTTGACACCAACGACAAAAGCCGAGACTCAGTTCGTGTCGAGAGTCCATCGTATGAGTGTCGTAAGTAGTTTGATGTACGATATGGTGTGCACTCTCTCCCTGACATCGAGCATGCTGTTAGCGTGTGTGAGCTGGTTTATGGTAAAACTGGCAAAGAGTCACTGGGAAATAGTAAGTGGATATTTTGATATCTTAGAGGAACATCGAATGTAGTCTAATTTATGGAGGAGTTGATACAAAGTTGGATGTTACCAGATATATTGATTCAGATTATGCAAGAGACTTGGATGGATGAAAGTTATTGATGGGCTATGCTTTCATGCTTGGAGGTTCTGTCATCGGTTGGAAGACAACATTGCAGTCCTTAGTCGTGCTATCTACTATCGAGGTGGAGTACATGATAACGATAGAAGCAGCGAAGAAAGGCACCCGGTTGAAAGGTCTTGTTAGTGACATGAGCCTTCTTTGGAAGAAAGTTATATATAGTATCCTGTGACAGTCAAAGTGCTATATCTTTGACAAAAGACCAAGTCTTTCATGAGAAGATAAAGTACATTGACATAAGGTATCACTTCTTGTGGTCAGAGAAGAGGATTGAGGTGAAGAAAGTTGACATTGACGATAATCCAGCAGACATGATGACCAAGCCGATTCTGGTTTGCAAATTAATGCATTACATGGACTTGCTTAGCATCATGAGATGGAGATATCCCTGTGGGGCTAATGGCAGTAGTAGATTTCAGCAAAGTTGATCGGATTCAGTCCAGGGAAGATATTTCTTAGAGTTGGCCTAGAATCCTCAGTCCTATATTGGATAAGGATTTGTTACATATAGAGTATTTGAGTATTTTTTTTTTGACAATAGAAACTTTATTTGAATAGAGATTTAGGAATCCTTATTATGCATGAATTTAATCCTATTTAAGGAGTTAAATTCTCATATCTAGGGCATGAGAAAATCGAGAGAAAGAGATTATCTCATGAGAACATCCATATATCAAAGTGATAGGAAAATTTTCTATTTTCTGAGAGAGAGTTTGAGAGATCATCAATCTCGTATGTGTGACCTGTAATCTATCTTCTAATTTAGTAAAAGTTTATCTGTTACTGCCCGTGGACGTAGAACTTGCTTCAAACTATGTAAATCCTTGTGTTTGTGCTTGTGATTTTATTTTGGTTATTGCATTGTGATTTTGATTTTTGTTGTGCTTTTCATATAAGATCTATCCGCAGTTGGGCAATAACACAAGGTCTATCAACAATGAATTCGGATACTCTCCAATTTGGTGGTAATTAGAGAGTCTCTAATTCCTCTAATCATTGCCGTATATTCTAAATTCAAGAAACAAGATTAGGCTACGAGATAAAACCACTATGATCTTGAAAACCAATATTTTTAGAAAACCACCATTCTTTAAAAACCATTATCACAATAGAGAAGTCCTATGTGGCATAATCTCATCCATTGAATTTAGTATGTACAGTAATGATTAGAGAAATCGGATGCTCTCCAATTACCACCTAATTGGAGAGGATCTAAATCCATCAACAATTAACCACGTACAAGTACCCACATCCTATTAAATATAGAATTTAGTATTTATTTAAGAATATATTTGTGTATTGCTATAGTGATGCGGCCTTAGAGGCAGCCCTAGTCTATATGGACCAGTTCGACCCTATAAGAATTGTTGATGCATGAAAGAACTTACAAGATTGAGTCTGTGAGATTGGACTCAATAGCGAGCGCCTTGTGATCCCCTTTGATGCCTATGTAGGCATCAAAAATTGCTGAAGAACCTCAAATATGACTAAATCATGAGAAGATCGAAGAACAACGTCGTCGAAATCTCAAGAAGTCAACATATGGGGAGATTGTGTCTCGCTATTAGCGAGACACTTGTTTGTGTCTCGCCACGAGCGAGGCATTTGATGTGTCTCGCTATTAGCGAGACACTTGTGTGTGCCTCGCGACGAGCGACACCTTGATGTGTCTCGCTATTAGCGAGACACTTGTGTGTGCCTCGCGACGAGCGAGACACCTTGATGTGTCTCGCTATAGGCGAGGCACTTACGTGTCTCGCAAAGGCGAGACACCGTGATACTTGAAACGAGCTCTCTTAGGGTCTAAATTAATGCTGGTGGGGCCCACTTGACTTTATCAATGCAGAGACGCTCGACACTTTAATGTGCGGTTACACGCCGAAGATACCACTAGGCGTGATTCTAGGGCATTTAATCGTGCCTAAAAAGCAGAAAACCGCATAAACAGCTGGAGGGATTACACCGCCGCTTAGCAATAGGCAGCCATATCACCGGCCGCTACCGTAGGTAGCCAGACCGCCCGCCAGCGAGCGAGGTGTTTGGCCAGGCAGCCGAGCTCGCTAATCAGAATCTCCAAAGACTTATGACAATTGTGGGCACGTTTCCCAAAGACTATAAATACCCTCCTACGTCCACTTGGGGGGTGACCATCGAAGGGAAAAGTCGAATCCAAGCTTCCGAGTTCAAGAACACGATCCACACGGAGATTCCTCGAAGTTTAAGCCTTGACTTATTCTTGAGAAGAGTAGATATCTTACCTTGCTAAGATATTTCTGAAGTTCTTGTTTCCTTTGCGAAGCACTAACTAAACCCCGCCGATTCGACGATCGCGCTTCGGTGGTCCACGGATTACGCGTCCCCGGCACAGGCAAAGTCCCACAAAAACAAGAGATCTACACTTGTAGCGTCTTTTGTTCGAGTTTGTAAGAGAGTTATTTAATTTTCATTGTAACTGAGAACCAAAAGTGTAATTTTCTCTAGTTTTACAATGGAAAAGACTTTCGACCCAAACACGATGGCGACCACAGTGGGAGCCAACGGTCTCAAGCCCGAGATCGTTGTGTCGCAGCCTTGCAGCAATCAGGCCGACCTCATGGTTGATGGAATAGACTACTTCTTCGATCAAGCCAAATTCGAAGAGTATCTCTCCTCTTCCACATCGAAATCCTCCTCATCCCGCAAATATCGGAGGATTTCATCCCCTAAGAGGGAGGTTCGTTCTGTTGTGATGTGCAATGATCTTCGTTCGCTTGCGACAGAGGCGATTTCCCCTCTCAACAAGATCTCAACTGATCTGACGAAGAGAGCTCGCCAAAGACGACGTCAAAAGATGGCCCGTCAGTTCGCCAAGGCTCTGGAGTCAACGGATGGAGTTCACTATCAGAACTCACGTGATCAAAGGCATCAACAAACTGCAATCTCTCAATCCGTCAGCACTCCTCCCAAGGAAGAATGGGTTCTCGTCAAAAGGGCCCGATTGACAAAGAAGGAGCGCGCTCAAAAACGCCGTGCACGCTTTGCTCGAGCACGTGCTGTTGTTCGCAAGGCGCAAGAGTCAAAAGCAACCCAGCAAACGGCTCAAAATCGCCAAGCATGGGTCCCGAAGTCAACGTCAAAATTGGCTCAAGTCGCGCCTCGCCGAATTCTTCACCGAGATATTGAAGCCGGGCCACAGAAGCGACATGGCCGCCGCCAATGTAGGTAAACTCGCTCACAACGATAAAGTTCAATCCGCCAAAAGCGAGGCAATCCTCCATGCCTTAACGAAAATTTGGCTTTTCGCCCCTTTCTTCCACTTTTCCTACCGAGGTATCAACCGTTAAGTCCGGAAATCCGTCAACCGGTGTTCGGTCGCCTTGGTCCACAATTGAGAACCAAAGTCAAAACAGGTAATGGAACGTTTGGGTCACGATCCATAAACAACGGCGGGTTGGGGGCGTACCCAAAATCCAAGTGATGTTGAAATGTCGAGCCATTTGACGCAACTCAAACCGAAGAATTTCTCATGGCTCGCTTGAGCATCCTACAAGGGGTCCACGAGTTTGCCGAGAAGAAGAAGTTGAGGCAAGTGACTCGCAAAATCACGAGATAACCGGACCCTCATGATTCATACGAAGCAACTTCGTGATGACGGCCAAGCGACGGAAGTTGTCTCTCAAGTCAAAGAGTCGACGCCCCTAAAAGAAGACGTGTCCTCCACTAAGGACAACGTTACACTTGGGGTGGAAGTGCAATTCGTGATAAACCACACCAACCACACCATCGCCAGTGGCAACACACCTAAAGAGGACGATCGATGAAATAAATTGTTCTTGCTCGTGTGCACAACTAATCAAGACGTTGTTGTCGGGATGTGCACGTTACGAGTCGAGCGCTCACCCACAAAGAGCTTCAAGATTCAACGCTTTCCCCGGCCGAGAACGGAAAACTCCACCGCCAAGACGCACCAAGAAAAAGAAGATCGCCATTCATCGGGATGAATTCCCGAAGTCACCATTAATATGGTGAACAAAGGAAAAGGGCCAGAATGGACGAGGACCCCGACTTCACTCACGGAGGAAAAGTCGACCGAAGTTTCAGCCAGATGTCTCGGTTACAATTGCGAAGCTACCCAACGCATTGACTATAGAAGGATGCATGAGGGAGAGTCATCGATGATGAAGCTTCGACATCAATTCGGCGATAGCTTCAGATGACACAATGTCAAGTCTTTGGTCCCCATCGGAGAAGCTTTTACCATTACTCGATGTCACGGCTCAAATGTTGCAAGAAGCCTTAGCTAAGCAAAGAGAAGAGCTTAAGGCGAAATGAGCGAGATGGAGCTAGCCATGCAATGATGAGGGAATTGCAAACCCAAACAGTTGCACAACAACTCGGGTCCAAATAATAAACAACCAACAAGGTGGAGTAACCCACCATAATGTTGAGGACAGCGATTCGAGATTGATGAACACATTTACCGATCAACCTCCAAAGAAAGCCGCATCCGCCGCTCAAGGTGGAAATGATCCAATTCTTCCTATTGGAAATAATCCAAAACAAGGGGAAGATGATGGCGAAAGGATGAAAGAGCTTGAAGATAAAATCAATGCTTTGATGTCCACACAGGAAGTCAAAAGGACTGGTATCCCGTGTCCGTATCCGAGAGAATGGGATTCAATCCCTTATCCGCCGAAATTCAATTTGATCAACTTCACGCCGTTTGACGGGAGAGGGTCACCTTCACAACACCTGATTTACTTCAAATCACATTTAGGGGTAATCTCGGGAAACGAGCCTCTGATGGTTCGGTCATTCGTCGGTACTTTTCATGGAGTTTCATTGGTATCAAGACTCAAGGCCGGAGTATTAACCGGGAGGACATGGAAAGTTCTTTTCTCGGCAACTTCTTCGATGGCGACACGAAGTCTCAATTGGAACTCTCCTAGGCAGCGAAGGTGGGGAGACAATCGACACCTTCGTTAGCGATTCATAATAAAGCTATGAATTGCGGGGATCAATTCTTGAAAAGTTCATATTGAAGACTTGCCACAACAATCTTTCTATAGAATTCTTTGGAAGTCATGGGGTCGCCCCACCAACTACGTGGAAAGACCTAAAAATACAAGGAGAACAAGTCAACGCTTCCTCAAGGAAGAAAACCGAAGAGGCTAAAAGATGGTCGACCCTCGAGTAAATTTTTCCTCTCGTAATAGAGGAAAGGCATCTGTGATTCTTTGTTGGTCAAGCGTCGCAACAACGGCCGCCAAAAGCTTCTAAATCAATTCCACAGACATACTCTTTCAAGGACGAAGAAGTTCCAATCATCTTCAAACACCTCCTTGATAACAACAAAATCAAGTTGCCTCAATTACAAATCGAGGAGGCTAACAAAACTTCGGACCCTAAATGTATGCACTCACGAGGATCCTCCATCCTACAAAGGATTGCTTAGCTCTCAAGGCCATCATACAAGCCTTGGTTGAAGCCGCCTTAACGCCAAATAAGTGAATCAAATTTGACTCAAGCGGTATATGAGTATAACCGCCCCTCTCGATTCTTTCCATGAACGAGAGGTCCATTTCAAGATTGAGCGATCAAACCTTCCTACAGTTAGGACCATGGTCAAAATCCTCTTGATTCCTTCCATGAACGAGGTCCACTTCCACATTGAGCAATCAAACCTTGCTACAGTTAGGATTGTCTCAAAAATTTCTATCCTGGTCAAACCTTCCTACAGTTAGGACCACGGCCAAAATCCCCTCTCGATTCTTTCCATGAACGAGAGGTCCACTTCCACATTGAGCAATCAAACCTTGCTACAGTTAGGATTGTCTCAAAATTTCTATCTGGTCAAACCTTCCTACTGATTAGGACCATGGTCAAAATCCTCTTGATTCCTTCCATGAACGAGAGGTCCATTTCAAGATTGAGCGATCAAACCTTCCTACTGATTAGGATTGTCTCAAAACTCCTATCCCGATCAAACCTTCCTACAGTTAGGACCATGGTCAAAATCCCCTCTTGATTCCTTCCATGAACGAGAGGTCCACTTCAGGATTGAGCGATCAAACCTTCCGACAGTTAGGATTGTCTCAAAACTCCTATCCCGATCAAACCTTCCTACAGTTAGGATCATTTTTTTAATTTTCACTCCCACTTGGTCAAACCTTCCTACAGTTAGGACCACGGTCAAAATCCCCTCTCGATTCCTTTTATGAATGAGAGGTCTACTCCGGTAACAGGGTTCGTTTTCGCCCCAAGAGAAAACACAACAGGGTTCGTTTTCGCCCCAAGAGAAAACACAACAGGGTTTGTTTTCGCCCCAAAAGAAGACACAACGGGTTCGTTTTCGCCCCAAGAGAAAACACAAATTCCACAAGCCTACGTATTCAAAATCGTAGCATAGATGTCATTACCTAATGACACCTAAACTATGCTTTTATGCATAGGGATGTTATCTCTGTCCCTTATCAGAGATAAGTCAGCGTCTAACACACGCCGCCGGGTAATCAATTCCCGTGATAATTGATCAAGCCTACGTATTCAAAATCGTAGCATAGATGTCATTACCTAATGACACCTAAACTATGCCTTCATGCATAGGGATATTATCTCTGTCCCTTATCAGAGATAAGTCTGCATCTAACACATGCTGCCGGGTAATCAATTCCCGTGATAATTGATCAAGCCTACGTATTCAATATCGTAGCATAAAGTCTAAGAGAATTCACTCTTTTAGCACAACGTTACATGTAGAACGGACTCAGATAATCTACATGCTAGCCCAACTCAAACGGTAGTTGGTAAAGGCTCATCAAATCCGTTGATGGCTGAGGGTTTGCCAAAAATCCTATATCTATCATACAAGCAATAACTTGAGACAGCGGGTTCACTCTTCCTGTCGGGGTCAAGCATTTTCTCCTACCGTGATTTTAATGCACTTTGTAACTGTGCCATTACATCGCCTCCGGACGCTCAAACCCCTTTAGCGAGACACTTCAGATTGCCTCGCTCGCTTTCTTCAAGTGGGACAATTCGGATATTGATAATTATTCTCTGATGGATTCAAGGCAGTATATTCAAGACAAATTGGTTCCATATTCCATATAGAAGCTTCCCTGGAAATCTGATATTCAGAAAACCAGATGACGCTTTTCTCTGAATGACTCTCAAGGCATTTCAATTATAACCCAAGTGGTGACTTTCAAGATGAAGATGATTAGTCCAAAATCGACTTCGACATTTCAATCAATCCAAATACAAATGCAACAGCTATTGATCCCAAAGTATGGTTCGCGTGCAGCAGGGATTCAAGCTGAAGCAAAACATGGGCCTCTTCTACAAAGTTCAACGTTGAGCGAAGCAAAGCATCTTATCAAAGTATTCGGACCCTCGACAAAATGCAGGAAAGAAACTTTGGAGGGTATCTGTAGGCATCAAAATTGCCGAAGAACCTCAAATATGACTAAATCATGAGAAGATCGAAGAACAACGTCGTCGAAATCTCAAGAAGTCAACATATGGGGAGATTGTGTCTCGCTATTAGCGAGACACTTGTTTGTGTCTCGCCCGGCGAGGCACCTTGATGTGTCTCGCTATTAGCGAGACACTTGTTTGTGTCTCGCCCGGCGAGGCACCTTGATGTGTCTCGCTATTAGCGAGACACTTGTGTGTGCCTCGCCCGGCGAGGCACCTTGATGTGTCTCGCTATTAGCGAGACACTTGTTTGTGTCTCGCCACAAAGGCGAGACACCGGGATACTTGAAACGAGCTCTCTTAGGGTCTAAATTAATGCCGGTGGGGCCCACTTGACTTTATCAATGCGGAGAGCGTTGGACACTTTAATGTGCGGTTACCGCGGCGAAGATCGCCCACTAGGCGTGATTCTAGGGCATTTAATCGTGCCTAAAAGCGGGAAAACGTTCACGGCTGTGGAGGGGCGACAGCGCCTCGCTAGTCGTGGCGGCCCATCTGCCTCGCCGCCCGGCCGGGCGGCCTGCTTACCTCGCCGGTGGCGAAGCTTACTTGGCAGCTCGGTACCCAGCGCTAGCTAAATCTCGGCACTTATGACAATTGTGGGCGCGTTTCCCAAGACTATAAATACCCTCCTACGTCCACTTGGGCGGGGGTCGGCCATCGAAAGGGAAAAGTCGAATCCAAGCTTCAGGAGTTCAAGAACACGATCCACACCGGAGATTCCTCGAGTTTAAGCCTTGACTTATTCTTGAGAAGAGTAGATATCTTACCTTGCTAAGATATTTCTTTGAAGTTCTTGTTTCCTTTGCGAAGCACTAACTAAACCCGTCGATTCGACGATCGTCTTCGGTGGTCCACGGATTACGCGTCCCGACGGGCAAAGTCCCACAAAACAAGAGATCTACACTTGTAGCGTCTTTTGTTCGAGTTTGTAAGAGAGTTATTTAATTTTCATTGTGGCGAGAACCAAAAGTGTAATTTTCTCTAGTTTTACAATGGAAAAGACTTTCGACCCAAACAGCCTAATGGTGAGTTCTTATTGAGATGACTTGAGATACACTGAAATAACATAATGTTGACTATGGTGGGCTATCCAGCAACGCCCCTCAGATACCTAAGTAGGACTCTTGATAATGAAGAAGTCAAAGCAAGAGGTAAATCTAGGTTAATCGGTTATTATTCATCAATATATTCGGTCATATTTGATTCAGCAGTTTATTTAATAGTAAATGAGTATTTTTTAATATACAACTCATAAATAAATAGAATTTAACTGAGGTATATATTCAATTAGGTTGATTATTAAATATTTGTTTATGTTTTATATTTTATTCCTCTAAATTTAATTTATAAGTAAATTATTTATCCTTTAAAGTTGCACTTAAGATATTTATCAATCCAACAAATATCATAACAAAATATCTATTAGAAATAAATTCTTACTCTAATTTTAACTGAGATTATATATATATATATATATATATATATATATATATATATATATATATATATATATATATATATATATATATATATATATATATATATATATATATATATATATATATATATATATATATATATATATATATATATATATATATATATATATATATAGAGGAATATGGAGAAACTTGGTACCAAGTTTCTTGGTAGTGATGTGGCACAATTCTAGCCCACACATTCAAGGGAGGAGAGAGAGAGAATTATTTTTTAAAGTTACATGTGTGGGCTAGAATTGTCCACATCACTACCAAGTTCCTTTGAGGAACTTGGTACCAAGTTTTTCCATTTTTCACACACACATATATATATATATATATATATATATATATATATATGTTGATATCAAATATCAAATAGGGAAATTTAGTGTGGATTATGTAGGGTTTTAGGGTTCTTCAATCTTCTTTGATGGTTGATTATTGAGCAGAAAATTCGATCCTGCACACAAACAATACGTAAGAGGATCGGAGTTGGGTTCTCTGACGGTCAAATCAGTATTGATTTTAAGTGGAGGAGAAAAAAATATGATTGTAGTGTGTTATATTGCCAAAGATCACGTACCTCCATGCAGTAGGCAGTGCACCTATTTATAGCAGATCCAGGAGGGCAATTGTGTAACTTCTACGAGTCCAAGCAAATTTTATTCTACCGATACTTTACAGTGTCGGCTATGGTAGTATAAGTCACCTTTGTGATTAATGTGATGGTGACAGGGGAAGTAAGGTGCTAACGAGGTCAGATGAGTCATTAAGACTTTCGGGGTCGATGTAATGATGACTCCGACCATGCATTTAATGTGATGGTAATCGACTGTTGGCGAGGGGTTCGAGAATGACCGCCTTTCATCTCGGCCTTGCGAGAGGGGCTGAGTGAGGATGCCTTTCGACTCGGCTCTTCGAGAGAGGCTGAGTGATGACGCCTTTCAACTCGGCTGTTCGTGAGAGAGTCCGTGTGAGTTGGTGTGCAGTTAATTGAGACACTTAGTCATTTCTATGTTATAACTATATATATATATATATATATATATATATATATATATATATATATATATATATATATATATATATATATATATATATATAGGAAATATGTACCTAAGGAGGCTCCTTAGGTTGCATCTAAGGATGTACCTTCAAAATTACATTATATGCAATCAATTTACTTGATCCACTCCGTTCATTTTGATCTATATGGTTTGGATGTTGTATAAATAAAAAATTAGGTATATTGGGTTGTAGTTACTCATGCATAAAATGATTGTAAATTAACGGTTTTACGACAATACAACTAAAGTGACAATGAAAAATAAGTGTTAGAAGTATTGAAACATCATGATTTTTATTTATAGATATTTTTAGATATTTAGATCATGATGAATGGAGTGGATCGCTCATTGGAATAGCCTAAATCCATGCATCGAGAGGCATCCTTAGATTCAATCTAAGGTGGCTCCTTAGGTACATATTTCCCTATATATATATATATATATATATATATATATATATATATATATATATATATATATATATATATATATATATATATATATATATGAAAAAAGGAATATGAGTTGGCGGCTCATTTAGTAAAATGAGCTACCCACTAATGGGTATAGTCTTTAGGCCCACCTAGTTGTCACATCCATTGAGTGTGGGGTATTGTGTAAGTGAGTGGTAGCTCACTTTACTAAATAAGGTGCTAGCTCATATTCCTTAATCCCTATATGGAAAAAAGAGCAATATGGAGGAACTTGGTACCAAGCACAAGTTTTTATGCTTGGTAGTGAGGTGGTTCATTCTCATCCACTTATTCAAATGGGGGTCCATATTCACATGAGTTGGAGAGTGGATGGGAATGAGACATCTCACTACCTAACACAAAATTTGTGCTTGGTACCAAGTTCACATTCATATATATATATATATATATATATATATATATATATATATATATATATATATATATATATATATATATATATATATTAGTCACTAAAATATGTTTGCTAGAAAATAAATTCATGTAGATGTGAAATCTATAATGAAATATTTTTGTACTTCTACGCCATTAATTACATTATACTACCTTTTATGTTATGTAATATTATAAATATTTCTATTGATAAATATATAAATTAATAAGTTATAAATGTATGAATTTAATAATTTTAGTAGTGATATATCATAATAATCATTAAATAAATATGCAAAATGTAAAGGAAAATGGACCAGAAACCGGACATGATCACATGAGTTTCTTGGAATTTAAAAATTTTCCTTCCTAGGAAAAGCCTCCGAAAAACTCTGAAATGTCTTTTCTAGAATTAGAGTCAAATCAACTGACAGGAACATGCCAACTCATCCTTCCTTTTGGTTTCTAAGTGGAAAATAAATAATAGAATATGAAATCTTTTGTGGGAAAAGCTGATGTGCCTTCTCTTCGAATTGGTTTCTAGGGGCTTTCTTTTTTGGGCGAACCAAATAATCCCTTACTTCAGGCCGACCCATGTGTTTTCTGGCCCATCTCTAATTAATAGTGGATTGGCCTCTTTCTTGTTTATGTATACTAGGGTTGAGGGTCGCATTCGCTGGGTCGACACCTACTTAGTGCGAATGGATCGCGACTGACCTCGCCAGAGGGTCGGCTCGACCGACCCATGATATACCAGGGTCACTGGCCAGGTTAGGCTGGGTCCAACCTCGGACCCGGGGTTAGAGAAGTAGGTCGGACTCACGCTGGCCTGGCCCATGCTCGACCCGCCCCGGCCCATGATATATTTTTTAATTAATCTAGTTATTCCTTTAACCCTTTGGGTCTATAGCTAGCTGCCAACAAAACCAAAAGATCATACGTCTTTGGCTCGTGGGCCTTTTGGCTCATTGAGAAACAAACCAGCGATCTTTAAGCTCGATGCTGTCTACTTGGAAGAATTAAAAAGTTTAATACAAGTTTAAAAATAGTTTAATACAAGTTTAAATTACTAAAAAATAAACTAGAAATAATTTTATAACTATAAATACAAGTTTAATATAATTAAAAAGGTAAAAAAATAAGAAAAAAAGTTAGAAGAAAAACCATGGGTTGCCCACGACTCCACCTGGCCGACTCCCCGCTGGTCGAAGTGACTCTACCAAGACTAAGGTGGGTCGGGCTGAGCCGGGTCCAATCCTGCACTGGATCGTAGAGCTACCACTTACTCGACTAGCCGGAAGTAGGGCCGCCCGACGGACTTGAACCCTAAGTCACTGTCCGAATCCCGCCCACTTCACCCCTAATCTATATACTTCAGTAAATCCTAAATAAGTTATTATCTGTACACAAATAATTTTTTTCACTAGTAACAATCATTTTATACCCTATAATATAATGTTGATAGAATGAGATTAATGGAGATCCTCATATGACTCATTAAAATAATGTGGCTTACTCTCAACGAGTGTTTGTGAGGATTTTCTGTCCGTAAACTTATTTGGATAAGAGTGTGTCACATCATCTTCATACATTTGATATTATAAGGATACTCATTATTATTTAATAGAATATACAAGAAGTTAGTGGGTGTACTATTTTTGAGTGAATGTGGATGGGCCAGGTGTTTCATTAGTGTACTTGTAACTATTGTCATTTGCAAATTTTCATTTTCTTTATTATCCCTGTACCTAATTATTGTTGCAAAGTTTTAACTGTCTGTCGGTACATGGCCGCTAGCTAAATTTTGACTTTTCCTTTCCTGAACAATAACACCTTCTTTTTGAGAAAGGAACTAGCAATAAGCATATCTTTCCTTTTCTAAACAATCATACCCTTTTATAGTTATTTTCCCCGTAAATTAAATTATTTTAGTCCAAAATAAATAAACAGATAAATAAATAATAAATAAATAAATATCACCCTCACCCATGATATCCGCCTATAAATGCCAAGCCGAGTGACTCCACAGTCCACACTCGCTCATCGCTTACCTTCTTCTCCTCCTCTCCACAATAAGACATAGCCATGTCTTGTCCTAACCCTAATCTACCCACCCTCAACACTTTTAAACTAGACCCCCTTACCCCTTTCAACCGCCTGCACCTCCTGCTCTACTCCTTCTCCCTCCTCCTCCTCTTCTACCACCACCTCACCTCCTCCTCCCCTCTCCTCCTCATCCTCTCCGACCTCATCCTCGCCTTCCAGTGGGCCTTCACCCAGGCCTTCCGCTGGCGTCCCATCCGTCGCCGAGAGTTCCCCGATCGAATTCCCGACGACAACCTTCCCTCCCTCGACGTATTCATATGCACAGCCGACCCTTGGAAGGAGCCGCCGATGACGGTCGTTAACACTGCTCTGTCGGTTATGGCGTATGAGTATCCTTCGGATAAGATATCGGTGTACGTTTCGGACGATGGGGGTTCGGACTTGACGCTGTTTGCTTTCATGGAGGCTGCTAAGTTTGCGAGGTATTGGCTTCCTTTCTGCAGGGAGAACAGGATTGTTAAAAGAGCTCCTGAGGCTTATTTTGCGTCGAGCACTGTGAATGATTCTCGCTCTGAGGAGACAAAGGTACCGTTTGTAATTTAGTTGTAGTTCAGTTGTAGTTTAGTCGTTGGTAGTTTTCCTTTTGAGAATAACGTATCATAATGAATTTTAACTGAATCCTCCACCATTAAAAAAGTATGTCTGATGGAAAAATATCTAAGTGCAAATGGGTCTGACATTAAATGTGCACTCAAATGATACCAATCACTGAATTATTAAACTTCGAGATTCGTGCTCAGATCCAACGATTAATATCTTTTGTATGCATATTTTAATACAATGGACCGTCCTCACTGAATACTTTGTCGAGATATTGTTATCACTACAACAAAAGTTGTATATGTCCATATTTATTTTATCACACATTTAGAAGTATTGTGGTAATTGCAAAAGATTGAATAACAATGACACGAATAAAAAATATCGCATGTCACGACACATGTTCATTGGAATAGTCTCATCCATGCATCAAGAATTATTCTTAGATTGAACCTAAGATGCCTTCTTAGTAACACACATATCCTCCAACTTAAAATTTCTTAAACTGTTTAGCTTGTAAAAATAATAATTGATAGATTTTATTGTCAATTTTTCAATCTTCACTTCTAACTTTTCTTGTCTACTCTGAAAATAAAATCACATAAAATAGACAGTCGAGCAATTGTAATTCCATATTGCTCTCTAATACGTTAAACTTGTCCAAGCATTTTGATACCTGTACCAGTGTACCAGAGGAACCAAAATAATTATAGGTTGTGTGATTTCACTTGTATTGCAATGCATTTATAATTTTTTCCTCACATAAATTAAGATTGATATGTACTCTAAATCTATTACCTTTCACTACATACGTCACTATCTGCCTTTAAGTTTTTCGTTTAAAGTAAAACAGAACGTTTTAAAAAAAGTAATAATAAGATACTATCTTGTTTTCCTAGAAATGAACAACGAAGTGTAAAGGGGTGTTTGACAACGGCCTCCCAACGAGACTGGAGCTACCTTGGTTAAAAGGTTAAATTTTGTTTGAATAAATTAGGCCAATTTCAAATCTATTTTTCTTAGTTCACATTTAGACCTTAATCAGGTATATGATTGATCCATCTCGTTATCCGGATCAAAAGTAACTTAATTATAATATTAACTATGATAGTGAAGAATTGTCGGATATACCCTAAAGCTCACTGATGATGTCATTTAAAAAGATTCGCTTATGCATCTTTCAGATAAATATCCTACAAGTGAAGACAAGTAGGACAAAAGTAATATATTTTCTTTTATAACTTTGTATTAATCACCATAGGTTTCGAACGGAAAGATAGGGCAAGTTGACTGATCCCATATGCATTTTGGACTGTAGTTATTATTGAAGACTGACTTCTCAACAATGATGCAAGATTAATTAACAGGCCCACATCCAGTTTGTGTTAATTTGTTTATGAGCCAGCTATTTTGTTTGCAAGTTTATTCTGTTCAAGGACGTGAAATCATAGGTAACTTATTAAATTGCTTTATCGCCTTGAAAGTATTAAGCAAACTATTTTGGGTCACTGCTCTCATTTTCGACATCACAAATTATGGGTTGGTGTTAGTCGCGAGACGCAAAGATTCCGGATTTTTCTTCTTTTTCTTTTCTTTTTTATTTTTTTCGGGGTCAAAATACAAGAGCACGGATGTGGATATATATATAGATATTTCTCATAAAACTTCTGTCTTTTTATTTACTTTTATCGTGAAGTTTCCTTAAGTTTGTACTTGGGAGCAGGTATCTAAGTTTAGTCAACTGAAATTATTAAATGGTTAGTCATCAAAAAATAAAATAAAATGGTTAATATGTAATATGGTTGATTATTCGAAAAACATTGAAGCATACACGTACATAAAGATAAGGAAGCAAACAATATTACCTAAGAAATTTGAATCTATTAATTAAGAAAAACTTTTTCAAATTAACTTTAAGGAAAATAAACAATTATATGATTTTTTTAATTTCCCGAGCTTTGTAGCCCAATGGGCAAGTTATGATTTTTCTCCATGATTTATAAACATTTAAAGTTTTTCATCAAAAAATCTATTTACCTGTGCTGAGGCTACTTATATTTAACTTAACTGTGTAATTTATTATTCCTCATGGTTATTCAAAAGAAAATTTATTATTTCTTATGTAGATGATGTACGAGAAAATGAAAGAAAATGTTGAGAATGTGATGGAGAAGGGTTATGTTGGTAGTGATCATTTAGATATCAATGCTGAAGAATGCGATGTTTTTAAGAAATGGAAGAGCTACACCCGTTGCGATCATCCTGCAGTTGTCCAGGTAATTTTAAACATTTACCAATTGAATGCTCTAATATAAGTGAGGAATTTCTACCTGAACATACATATGTTTTTCTTCTTCAAAATTAGAAAATTTTATTTATCACACAATTTTCTAACAATCAAATTGTTAGGTTGTAAAGACCCATGCATGAAGATAGATCAAACTAGCTAATCCATTTGGATTCAAAACGACTAAAAAATATTAACCCTTGATTGGGTCACAAGTCCGAACATATTTAATAATATACACATCTGACTGCTCTTCTAATATGGTACGAAATCTTTTAGCATATTCATGTATGCGTGTAACCGCACATTTGAAAAGCTCAAAAAGAATAACGAGTTTAAGGAATTATGATCAATACCTAACTTAAGCATTGGGCTTAATTTGATTCCCTTTTAAGGCCCAATAGCTCAAGCCTGGGGTCCAAACTCCCTCAATTTAATTCTAGAATGTTGTAGATGGATACTCGAAACATTTAGCGATGCTCGTTCGATTTATTTAAAACAACTAGCATAATGTTATGAACCTATTTATGGATATCCATAAACTCATGTATTTAGTTCTCCCCATTTGACTTTTAGAGTTATTTCTAAAGTCTTATAACTCATATATATATATATATATATATATAGAGTTGTAATGCATGAAGCAAAAGCGAAGTGAAAAGAAAAGTTCTCTAGCTCTCTAAATTCTCTAACCTCAAGGAATAAATTGTTAGTTCTACAAAGTATTTCACAACACGTTATCGACGATTGTACCTTTTGAGCTTTATCATCCGGTTGAAGGTATATTTTCTTTACTATGCTTTATATGTACATACACACATATATTTACACAATGAACTCCATCATGCTAACATCCTCTTATTATGTATTGTGACTTTAACTTATGTGTATATGGTTTTATTAGAGATAATCTATTATCTACATGTTTAAATATTATCCTAATTCATCACGAGTCCATATTTTCTCGTTTGTATCTTTTATTTGAATTTGGTCATTATTTTCCACATATTCTATTTTGATGTAGAAAGCATGACATATACATGTATGGATTGGAAAATCTTTAAGAATTAGTATCTTAGAAAATAGTATATATTCACTTTATTCTTAATATTTATTATTTATGCTCTTAGCAATATCTTTTGTTACCATCATTATGTTTTAATGCATTAATATTATGTGTTTAGACCTTGTTTAGCAAGGATATTTGTATCCACAACCAAAAGAATTCAATTTGAATTCCACATTTTCCGTAGGGAATTTTCAACAATTTATAATATATGTTTTATATTGATTTGGACATCTCAAGAAGTAAGATGAGCTTCTTTAATTAAATGCTTATCATTTTCTTTTAAGAAATAAGTATTATAGTTTGCTACTAATAATATTTATAACTTAATTAAGTCAAATGAATTATTGAAATTGATGAAGCTTAGATAAACATGACAAATTTTAAGCGGATATGATATGTTATTTATTCGCACTCCATTCCTTAAAGTGAATGTGACTAATGGACAAAGTCGTGGTCATGGTTATAGACACGGCCGTGGTAACTATCATGGTCATGGTGGTCATAATAACATTTTTCCTAATCATAAGAAAAAATCTCACCAGAAGTGGGACAACATTGAAGAGAATGACAAAAGTGGACAGAACAAGTATTCAATGAGTTTAGAAAATATGTGTTATCGCTGCGACATGAAAGGTCATTGGTCACGTACTTGTCGTACACCAAAACATCTTGTTGAGCTATATCAAGCATCCCAGGAGGAAAAAGAAAAAGATGTAGAGACAAATTTTGCCTACTAAAATGAAGATTTTAACCATGATGATCCTGTTGATATAACATATCTGGATGTAGCTGATTTCTTTAAAAACCCTGAAGGTAGAATTGATCATGGGAATGTCTAGAATAATTAAAGTTTCTCTCCAGTATTTTTATTTACTATATGATTTCTTATAAGTTTAATCTGAAACTTTAAATATCTTGATATTCTATGTTCATTGGCAATATTTCTTATACTATATTTTACTTTCATTAAATGAAGAAAATATGGATATTCTGAGTCTTCAATTGGATTCAAGACCAGTCATGAAGATATGTGTCTCGCAGATAGTGCAACAACGCAC
The DNA here is from genome assembly GCA_012295165.1 of Asparagus setaceus. NCBI lineage: Eukaryota > Viridiplantae > Streptophyta > Magnoliopsida > Asparagales > Asparagaceae > Asparagus > Asparagus setaceus. The sequence continues at coordinate 53,321,498 of CM022705.1, read as the reverse complement.
ACCATACTTAATGATAAGAAATATTTTTCTCATTTGATAATGGGAGAGGTGGATGTTAATACAATATCCAGAAGTGCAAAACTAATTGAAGGCTCTGGAAGAGCTATTTTACTATTCCGTGAAGGAACAAAGTTTATTATAGATAACGCATTATTCTCCAGCAAGTCTCAAAGAAATTTATTAAGCTTTAAAGATATTCGCCGAAATGGATATCATATTGAGACAGTAAATGAGAATAATGTCGAATATCTCTATATTACAACTAATATTTCGGGTAAGAAATGTGTATTAGAAAAACTACCCTCATTTCTTCTGGCTTGTACTACACAAATATCAGTACAGTTGAAGCATATGTCATAGTGAACCAGCAGTTCACTGATCCAAAAACTTTTATTATTTGGCATGACCGATTGGGGCATCTCGGATCAATAATGATGCGAAAAATAATTAAGAATTCACATGGGCATCCATTGAAAAACCAGAAGATTTTTCAATCTATTGAATTCTCATGTGCTGCTTGTTCTCAAGGTAAATTAATTACTAGACCATCACCAACTAAAGTTGGGATTGAATCTCTCACATTTTTGGAACGTATTCAAAGTGATATATGTGGACCTATTCATCCACCATGTGGATCATTTCGATATTTTATGGTGCTTATAGATATATCTACAAGATGGTCACATGTATGCTTATTATCAACTCGCAACCTGGCGTTTGTGAGATTGCTTGCTCAAATAATTCGATTAAGAGCTTAATTTTCAGAATATGCAATTAAGACAATTCGTCTTGATAATGCTGGAGAATTTATATCGCATGCTTTTAATGACTATTGCATGTCAATTGGAATAACTGTTGAACATCCTGTAGCACATGTTCATACACAAAATGGTCTCGCAAAATCATTGATAAAATATTTGCAATTAATTGCAAGACCATTACTCATGAGAACAAAACTCTCCATTTCGGTCTGGGTACATGCTATTTTACATGCAGCAACACTTGTACGTATCAAACCTACAAGTTATCATAAGTTCTCCCCCTTACAATTGGCTTATTGTCAGGAGCCAAATATTTCCCATCTAAGAATTTTTGAATGTGCAGTATATGTTCCTATTGCTCCACCACAACGCACTAAGATGGGACCTCAAAGGAGGTTAGGAATATATGTTGGATATGACTCCCCTTCTATAATTAAATACATTGAACCAATGACCGGGGATATTTTTACGCCACGGTTCACCGGTTGTCATTTTAATGAGATAAAATTTCCAACATTAGGGAGAGAAAATAAGCAACTGGTAAAAGAAATTACATGGAATACATCATCATTAAATCATCTTGATCCTCACACAAAATAATGTGAACTAGAAGTTCAAAAGATGATTCATTTGCAAAATATAACAAATCAATTGTCAGACGCATTTACTGACCCAAAGAGAATGACAAAGTCACATATACCTACTGTAAATGCTCCAATCCGGATTGATGTCCCAGTAGGACAATCCGTTAATATTATAAGTAATGAGTCTAGAGCACGCCTGAAGCGTAGTAGACCAATCGGTTCCAAGATAAAAATCCTTGAAAAAGAAAGGGAGTAAATACTCAAGATAGCCCCATTAAAGGAGAAAGAACTCCAGAAGAGAATCAAGACATAGATAAAACTCCAGAAGAGAACATTGACATAACTAATCATAAAACTCCAGAAGAAGTTCAGGTACCTGAAATTAGTGAAAATGAAGAGATCTCAATAAGTTATGTCATAACTGGAGGAAAATAGAACCGAAAAGAAATAGTTATCGACAACACATTTGCATATAATGTAGCGCTCACTATTATGAAAGATAGTGAGGATATTGAACCAAAATCCGTCGAAGAATGTCAACGTAGGAATGATTGGCTAACATGGAAAGAAGCAATTCAAACAGAATTAGACTCACTTTCAAAACGTGAGGTTTTTGGACCAGTAGTCCTAATATCTGAAGATGTAAAACCAGTTGGGTACAAATGGGTACTTGTGCAAAAAAGAAATGAGAAAAATAAAGTCGTGAGGTATAAAGCACGACTTGTCACACAAGGATTTTCCCAAAGACCTGGAGTCAATTATGAGGAGACATATTCTCCCGTGGTTGATGCAATTATATGTTGATATTTGATTAATCTGACAATAAAAGAAAGACTTGATATGCGTCTAATGGATGTAGTTATAGCCTATTTATATGGCTCTCTTGATAACGTTATCTATATGAAAATCCCTGAAGGATTTAAGATGCCAGAAGTATGTAATTCAAATTCTCGGGAAAATTATTCAATCAAATTACAAAGATCTTTATACGGATTAAAGCAATCCGAACGTATGTGGTATAACCGTCTTAGTGAATATTTGCTGAAAGAAGGTTATAAGAATAATATAATCTGCCCATGTATTTTCATAAAGAAATCTAGATCTGAATTTATTATAATTGCAGTATATGTTGATGAATTGAATATTATTGGAACTCCTGAAGAGCTTCCAAAGACAGTTGAATATTTAAAGAAAGAATTTGAGATGAAAGACCTTGAAAACATAAAGTTTTGTCTCAGCTTGCAGATCGAGCATTTAGTAAATGGAATTCTTATTCATCAATCAAATTATATAAAAAGGGTCTTGAAGCGATTTTATATGGATAAAGCACATCCATTGAGTACCCCAATGGTTGTCCGGTCACTTGATGAGAATAAGGACCATTTCCGACCTCGAGAGGATAATGAAGAACTTCTTGGTCCAGAAGTACCACATCTTAGTGCAATAGGTGCATTAATGTATCTTGCTAACAATACACGGCCAGATATAGCATTCTCTGTGAATTTGTTAGCAAGGTATAGTTTTTATCCAACTCGAAGACATTAGAACGAAGTTAAGCACATATTTTGATATCTTCAAGGAATAATTGATATGGGATTATTTTATTCAAAAGGTTCTAGAGCACAACTAATTGGTTATGCAGATGCAGGGTATTTATCTGATCCACATAAAGTTCGATCCCAAATAGGATATATATTTACGTATGGTGATACAGCTATATCATGGCGATCTACAAAACAGACTATTGCTGCTACTTCTTTAAATTATACAGAATTAATAGCAATTCATGAGGCGAGTCGAGAATGTGTTTGGCTAAGGTCAATGACTCAACACATCCAAAGGACATGTGGCTTATCTTTCAAGAAAGAAACTCCAACAACATTGTATGAAGATAATACTGCATGCATAGTATAGCTAAAAGGAGGATTCATAAAAGGAGATAGGACAAAACATATTTCACCAAAGTTCTTTTTCACACATGATCTTCAAAAGAATGGTGATATTGATGTTCAATAAATCCGTTCAAGCGATAATCTTGCAGATCTATTCACCAAGGCATTACTGACTTCAACGTTTGACAAGCTATTGCATAAAATCGGGATGCGGCGATTAAGAAATCTCAAATGATATTTTTAACAGGGGGAGTTTATACAAGGAATTATGTACTCTTTTTCCTTCACTAGGATTTTTTCCCACTGGGTTTTTTTAGTTAGGTTTTAACGAGGCATATTCCTTATATAATGGACATTCAAGGGGGAGTGTTATGAACTTATTTATGGATGTCCATAAACTCATGTATTTACTTCTCCCCATTTGACTTTTAGAGTTATTTCTAAAGTCTTATAACTCATATATGTATATATATAGTTGTAATGCATGAAGTAAAAGTAGAAGTGAAAAGAAAAGTTCTCTAGCTCTTTAAATTCTCTAACCTCAAGGAATAAATTGTTAGTTCTACAAAGTATTTCACAACACATAACTCGTTATATAAAGTACTATTATATAAAAAAATAAAAATAAAAATAAAGTACTACTAATATACAATTAACGTTTCTCTAATCACATGTGAGTTCTTTAAACTATGTGCATTAGATTCTACCAAGAAAACGTGCATTAATATATAGTTAATGTACGGGCAGCCTTTCAATCTTTTAAGGAGCTCCTGATTAGAAAGTGTGTCATGTTTAATCTTCGCATAAACTCTCGGGAGGCTTATCTTTATAAAATCTTTTGAATAGGGCATCTCCCCATATTTTTACCTTAAAAAATAAAGAAAATGTGTCATGATGCTACGACTGCCACATCACAACTTCTCTTCTTTTGGGGAAAAAAAGTTAATTAGTTACTTTCATTACACTTAATTGTATTGCCTAACAGAGTACTGTACTTAGCTTGTAATTCATTTGGTGGTAGCATCTAAAATGTGTCATTTTGAATAATGGACATTTATCTACAATAAATTATAGGGTTATTTAGATGTTAGTCCCTCAAATCTTCAATAGATCTTTGAAATTGCTCATACATCTTTCAAATCCTTAAGGAGCCTTGTAAATTGGCCCCTCAAACCAACTAACATTAAATCTGAGGAGAATATGCTCTCAAATCTAACATTCTAAAGGGATATTAGCTAACTCGTTTCTTAATGTGTTTAAACCCAAAATCCGTTAACTTAAAATCCATAGCTTATAGAAATCATCTTCTTCCAACGTCAAAATCCCCCCAACCCATTTCTAAGTTTTCCCAACGGTATTTTTGAGCTTCCTACCATTGTAAGGCGTATTTTGGTAATTGAGTTTGTTGGTTAAGAATTAACATAATCATGTTTTCAAGAACTAACTGAAAAACTAGCAGTGGGACCAATTTGCACAATCCCTTTAGATTTGGGGGACGTATGAACAATTTCAAAGATTTAAGGGGCTAGTATTGAAGGAATAAAGATTTGAGGGACTAACACCAAAAAACCTCTAAATTATTCTTACTTTTGTTTAAAACGAATTCTTATAAGAAGTTTTACATGGCCTATGGAAAATCGCTCAAGTTACTCACAAAATGTCTGATTAAATCAAATAATCAATGATATCTTATAGTATAAAAGCCACTGCTCAGTATGTTCATTCAATTTATCTCGCAAAAGTTTAATAAACTCAAGTAGTTAATTGATATGATACGCGGGATTTTTTCAGCAATAGTAGTGTAATATTAATGTGCCAATCCCCAAACCCCCAAAAAAATGTAGAATGCAATTTATGTGTTTTTTCCCTTAATTTATTGTAACAGGTGCTATTAGAAAGTAGCAAGGACATTGATATTATGGGCGATGCAATGCCGAACCTTATATATGTCTCCAGAGAGAAGCGGCCAACATTTGCTCATCACTTCAAGGCTGGTGCCCTAAATGCTTTGGTCAGTATAATTATTTAACTATATGGGTCAAGTGCAGAAACACACTCTGTAGTATGAGAGTATAACCAGTTATAACTCTTAAAATTATTTTATGAGCACATATATTGTTAGGTTCGGACAACATATTGAAATAAATAAAATTTGCCTTCAGGTTAACTGAGGAAAAAAAAACTAAATTGCCATCTAAATTTAGGGCAAAAAATAATGTCCTGTAAGTCGTACAGAATGTGAGTGCTAATAAAATAGTTTAGATAGTATAAGGGACTAAAACTTCATAGTATAGGGGTTGTTACTGCAATTAATCTATTTTTTCTAATTCAAAGAATTGTGAGATTTGGCTTAAATAGAATCTGACGTACAAAACAATTATACATGTACCATCAATACAAGATGAGAGTGTCCAGTGTAATGTCCAACTCACCAGTCATCCTAACTCTGGACTGCGACATGAGCTCGAACGACCCACAAACTCCGCGACGAGCCCTCTGCTACATTTTGGACCCCGCAATGGCACCCAAACTCGCGTACGTGCAGTTTCCGCAGCGCTTCCAAGGGCTCAATAAGAATGACATCTACGGCGGTGAGATCAAGCGCTTGTTCCGAATAAACTCGCGAGGCCTTGATGGGCTACACGGCCCGAATTATGTTGGAACCGGATGCTTCTTCGTTCGACGCTCTCTCTATGGGCCACAATCACCTGGAGGACCCAGCCCATTTCCTTCCGACCTAAAGGTGTTTTCGATGACCGATGCTAATCATGGTTCAATGCGTTCTGAGTCCGTTCTCAAAAGGGCTCATGAAGTTGCTGGTTGTAACTATGAACTTGACACAAAATGGGGAGATAAGGTATCTATCATATGATTTACCAATGTTTTTTTTTAAAAACCATAAATTACAGTTTGGAAAGTATTTATGCTTAATCATATGATTCCTTTTTTTTCCAGATTGGATTTAGATATGGGTCATTAGTAGAGGACTATCACACTGGATATCGGATGCAATGTGAAGGTTGGATATCGATATTATGCGATCCTGAGAGGTATGCATTTTTAGGCGATGCGCCAAAAAATTTGAATGATGCGCTGAGCCAGTGCAAGAGATGGATGGTAGGGCTCCTAGAGGTGGGCATCTCAAAGTATAGTCCCCTCACATTTGGTATAAGAAATTGCTCTCTACTAATGGGCATGGGCAATGCGCACTATGCATTTTGGCCACTTTGGTGTATTCCCCTACTAACTTATGCTCTCCTGCCTCAGCTAGCTCTCATCTTTGGTGTGCAACTCTTCCCAAAGGTATGAATCTTTAAATTCACATATTATAATTACTTATCTTATGGCTAAGATCTTGTTGAAGTTAATCAAATCTTAAGTCACTTTTTCCATGGTCAGACTTTATACTGAATTTACTCTTCCTTGGGTCACAATCTGAATTTGTTGGGTAAATCCGGGTCTCTTATAGACTAGTATTTGTTTTTGACTATAGATTGGAAACTTAATTAACAAAATAAATCAACTTATTAGTTTGTACATTTTATTTAAAGCCAATTACTCAATTTATATCTTGAAATATGAGACATTGAGAGTACTATACTCACATATGAACTCCATTAGTACTGTAAGAAAATAGAATATAGCCCTACAGTCTAATTTTGGCAGATATTACCCTGGCTGAAATTAGTGAGTCTACCTGAGAGTACAAGAGCCAAACATATTTTATCTAAGAGGTCCATCTGTCAAAATTAAACATATAGGGATACTACTATAAAATTAATTGAAATGAAATCCAATTCATAGCAATTATATATGTTCTTGCAGCTGTCAGATCCCTGGTTTTACTTGTACGCTTACCTCTTCGTGACTGCATATTCCCAAGATCTCATAGAATTTCTCATGGACAACGGCACACTCCAAACATGGTGGAGTGACCAAAGAATATGGATGATCAGGGGATTGACATCCTTCGCTTCTGGAACCATTCAATTCATTATGAACCAAACGGGGATCTCTGCTCCAGGTTTTACTCTCACAAACAAAGCCACAGAAGAAGGACAAAATGATCGATATGATAACGGCGTTTTCGACTTCGGCGTATCTTCACCTTACTTTGTATCGCTTGGGACAGCGGCTGTATTGAACTTGAGCTCCTTTATGTCGGGTATTTTAAAGGCAACGAGTAGAGAGGGGTTTTTCTGTGAAATGTTCGTGCCCCTGTTTCTGTCGGCGTTTGGAGTGGCGAACTGCTGGCCGATCCTTGAGGCCATGTTTTTGAGAAAAGATGGAGGCAGGATGCCGAGAAATATTACCGTCGTGTCAATTTTGGTTGCAGGGGTCATTTGCATGTTGGGATATTTTGTGCTTGTAGACTGAGGCTGGATTTAAATTTCTCCTTTGTGGAGGGTAGTATCAATCAATATATTATTAGAAGGTAAAAGTTATCAATGTTTGAGTTGATTGGATCAATGTATTAATTAAGTTTATGCTTCAGAATGATTTCAGTACCAAGAATAAATGTCTGTTGCCCTATGTAGTTCATCCCTTTGGTTTCATAAAGTTGAGCTATTACTCAGCTAGCGGGATCCTCAGTTTCTTTAGAAGATCTGTCAAACTTGGATCTTGATTCTTTTGATTGATTCTATTTATTCCTTTTACTAATGAAAGGGATAACAAATAAAAGTAAACTTTAATATCTAGAAAATTATTGACAAAATCTCAGGTTAAATTTATATGCTTTATTTAGATTTAGCTTATAGTTCATTCTTTCCAGTGAAAAATTACGATTAACTCTATTTAGTGCCATAATCTTTATTCAAAATGTTTTTGTTATAGATTGCCTCAAACACTTAGATCCGCATTGGCAAACTTGGTGTTGCTGCAGCTCGGGAATTTGCTTGAGAACATGCTGCAACAAACCGTCGCGCTAGATCTTTGATTTGGTGTTGAATTGGCTATCTGAATTCAAATCCTATTTCTAGTCTTAGTTGAAGATAAGACAAATCAAAGAATTCTAGTAGCATCCTATCATTGTAAACGTAGATGATCTATGCATTGGGGATTCCTGCTAGCAGCAAGATATAAAAAGATGCAGAAAGCATCTTTCGGAGATAACCATCAATTGTGGCACCAATCAAGAATAGAGAAAATAGAATTTTTTTTTTTTTGGTCAAGAATATTTATTATTTTTAGACTCTATTTTGTTCCTATTATTTGAGAGAGATTGTACTAGGCTTTTGTGGTGTGTTAGAGATCGAGTGATTGAGAGATCTTCACATTATATTTCTCACAATTTTAGCGGAAGAGGATAAGCTAGTAGATATTGGCCCCAATTCTTATTTAAACTCATAACATTTTCTTATCATTTCCAATATGAGACTATACTCATATATGAATAGCCTAACATTCTTCTTCTTCATTTGTGAGTATGGTTCATACCAGCGATACTAGTCAACCTCCCGACACCTGCATCAAGTTTAACAAAAATCTTAAATTATAAAGTATTGGCCTCATTCCTATTTAAACTCATCAATTTTCTATATCATTTACATTGCATTGCGGAGCTATATTTACGTATGAATATCTTAATACATACACAGTAGGGGTGCCATAATGTAGGGGAATAGTTCTGACTGTCGGTGCTATGTATTCTTTATTCAAAATCGAACATGATTGCCTTCAGAACGACTAGCTCACAAGGCCAGATTCTGCTAGACATGGAGAATCTTGAATGGATGTACTACGCAACCTTTTCCATAGTACAGACCTTTGACAATTATAGAGGTTGCTTTGCTGGAACGACAAGAACTCCAATAATGGAAAGAAACACGCAGTACAAAGACATCATCAGCACAGGGATCAATGTTTCATATAATTTTGACCGACTCCATCTTTTTCCCAACAATGCTTTTTAGCACAAGTCTATATAGTAGACAAAGAAATATTAGAAGCGGTCACTTTAGGAAACGTTAATTGAAGTTGCACAAGAATTTATTGATTAGCGTCTTCTGGAGGCATTCTCTCTGTGCGTTGAAGTAGACAGCGGCAACGGGAGAACCGAGGCCATTTTGTTGAGCGAAAAGGCGCGTGTTGAAGTGATTTCTTGATGATAGCGGTCGGATCGTCTGAGCGAGGCGGCCCCTTTGCTGGAACACGACGAACACGTATCTGTGGATACCTATGTCTGGCCCCGGACTTTCATACTCTACAACTTCTCGCCCTGCTCCATCGGATCCAGCCAAAAATGGACAGGATCAATTAGTAATTGGACAGAAAGTTATCGATGGAATATCTGTATATACTACTTTATGAAAAAAAATCTGAGGGAGGGTAAGCAAGTGTGAAGGAATTGGAAAAAAAAAAAAAATTCTTCTTTTATAGTATTATCTTTAAGGGATAATGACTCTCTTCCGATTCGGACTCGGGTCAAAAAGGCTAGCAGCCTTGTTTATTTGAACCGTGAGATTGACTAATGATTAAGGATTGATTAAGAGCTCTCATAATAAAAGAAAGAGGCTTTCTCCTTTCGTAACCGTTCACTTTTACCATCAAGTGGAAAAAAAAACACAGAGAGAGAGAGAGAGAGTTTTATAGGGTTCTTTGAGAGTAAGGCTTTTGGCCTTTTGAGATCTTGTACTACTTTCTTTTTTCATAGTGAAGTTTTTCTGACGCCTCTGCCTGGACGTAGCCCAAATTGGGTGAATCACGTAAATATCTGTGTTTGCGGTTGCTTGTTTATTCTCGTGCTTGTTCTTCGCAATTATTTCCCCTCGATTGTACACTTGTTCTAGCAAATTGGTATCAGAGCTCCGGCTTTCGATTTGTTTTGCGCGCATAGAAGATGTCTTGCAAAATACAAGATTGAGAAGTTCGACCGTGATGTCAATTTCGGTCTTTGGCAAGTGAAGATGTGGGCTATCTTGTTCAGCAAGGATTACAAAAGGCTTTGTTGGGGAAAGAGAAGATGCCGACGTCAATGACAGATGATGAAAAGTTTGAGGCGATGAAAAGGCGTTAACTTCAATCCAATTGTGCTTGTCGAACGAGGTTCTCGAAAAGTTGTTCACGAGAAGACCGCCGCGGGCCTATGGCTCAAATTGGAATCTTTTTACATGACAAAAACCCTCACCAATTGACTGCACTTAAAACAAAAATTGTTTATGCTTCGCATGACAGAATGTATACCTATTAAATCACATCTTGATGAATTTAATTATGTTATCATGGATTGGAGAATGCAGATGTAAAGGTAGAAGATGAAGATCAGGTTTTGTTACTGTTATGTTTGTTAGCACCCTCTTACAAGAACTTTAGGGAAACTATAATATAGCAGAGAATCTTTCTCGATGAAAGATGTGAAATCATCTTTATTCTCGAAAGAGTTGATTGATAAAGAGTTGATTGGATCTAGTTATGGTAAAGTCGAAGCCCTACATATTCGAGGCAGAAACATGGAGCGTGGTTCTCACAGGAAAATCAGCCGAAAACTAAGAGCAAATACTGTAACTATTACAAAAAGAAAGGCATGTCATAAATGAGTGTTAGAATCTTAAGAATAAAGATAAGAAGGAAAAATCAGGCTAGCGTTGTCGAGGATGATTCTGATACATTTGTTCTCTTGGCTACAAATTCAGGCAAGGATGATTGGATTTTAGACTCCAGTGGTACTTATCACATGTGCCATAGTAGAAATTAAATTCCCACCTACAAATCAGTTGAAGGTGGATTTGCGCTTGTGGGAATGATTCTCATTGTAAAGTAATTGGCATTGGTACAATTAAAGTTAGAATACATGATGGTGCTGTGAGAACATTGTTGGATGTTCGTCATGTTCCAGATTTAACAAAGAATCTCATATCTCTAGGCACTCTTGAAGCTACCGGGTGCAACAGCCGAAGGTGGAATTTTGACAGTTTCTAGAGGTGCCCTAGTTATCATGAAGGTAAAAAGTTCAAGAAATCTCTACATCTTATAAGGAAAGACGGTTACAGGTACTGTTGCAGTTATTACATCGTCATTATCAGAGACTGATGCCACCAAGTTGTGGTATATGAGATTGGATCATATGAGAGAGAGGGGCATGACTCTATTCAGTAAGAGAAGACTTCTTTGTGGTTAGAATACAGGGAAGATAGATTTTTGTGAGCATTGCGTGTTTGGCAAACGAAAGCGTGTCAGTTTCAGTACAGTTGTGCATAGAACAAAAGGTACTTTGGATTACATTCATTCTGATTTGTGGGGGCCCTCACGTGTTCCTTTGAAGGATGGTGTAAGATATATGTTGATATTCATTGACGATTACTCAAGAAAAGTTTAGGTTTACATGCTAAAAAGCAAGGATGAAGTGTTTAAACATTTTAAGCAGTGAAGGCATTGATTGAGAAGCAGATTGACAGAAAAATTAAGAGGCTGAGAACTAATAATAGATTAAAATTTTGCTCTTTAGAGTTTGACGAATTCTACAAGGATGAGGGTATAGTTAGACATCGGACAATGTCACACACACCACAACAAAATGACATTGTAGAATGGAGGAATAAGACTCTTCTTGAGAGAGCTTGTTGCATATTGTTGAATTCCGGTTTGTCGAAAGATTTTTGGGCTAAAGTAGTGTCTACAGCATGTTACTTAGTGAATTGCTCTCCATCCACATCTATTGATTGCAAGACACCAGAAAAGGTATGGTCTCGCCATTCTGTTGATTATTCTAATTTAAGAGTATTTGGTTGTCCTGCATACGCACATGTAGATCAGGGTAAATTAGAACTTAGATCTAAAAAATATATTTTTATTTGTTATGCCTCTGGGATGAAGGGATATGGGTTGTGGTGCCCTGATCCTAGATCATCTAAATTCATGATTGAGAAAAATATAATATTTCATGAATCTGCTATGTTGTTTCTGAAAGAAGATACTATTATTGTTCTTTCTGATGTAGGTACTATACATAAGAGTACTGGAGAGAATGTGGAGTTGGAGACAGATTCTCCTAATTTAATTCAACAACTAGTTGTTAATTTGTCTGAAAATAATAAGGAGTCAGAAATTGCAGCAAAAGATGACAGTTGTAGTATTGCAAAAGACAAAGAAAAGAGATTGATAAAGCCACCTCAAAGATATGCAGATTTAGCTATTGTATATACATTGTCAGCGGCTCAAGAGATAGGTGATACAGGAGGACCCAACAATTTTTTAGAAGCCGCTTCATCATATGATTCTGCAAATTGGTTAATTGCTATAAATGAGAAGATGGAATCTCTTCATAAAAATTAGACCTAGAATTTGGTAGTTCCTCCGAAAGAAAAAACGAATCCTCGGTTGTAAGTGGGTGTCCAAGAAAAACGAAGGCAGTATAGGTATTTCAGATGCAAGATATAAGGCTCGACTAGTTGCAAAAGGCTACAATCAGGTTGAATGTATTGATTACAATGATATTTCTCACCTGTTGTTAAAGATACTTTCATTCGTATTTTATTATCACTGGTTATAGTATATGATTTAGAGTTAGAGCAATTAGATGTCAAAATAGTTTTCTTACATGGTGAACTTGAAGAGCAGATTTTATACAACAATCTGAGGATTTTGTAATTAAAGAAAAGAAGATCATGTTTGTTTACTGAAGGAATCTCTATACGGCTTGAAGCAATCTCCTTGTTAATGGTACAAAAACTTTGATTCTTTCATGATCAATCATGGGTTCAGCAGGAGCAAATATGGCGCCTGTGTAATGATAATTTCTTTATTTATCTGCTATTGTATGTCGATGATATGTTGACCTCAACTAAGAATAAATCTAAATAAACATTAAAGACTCGGTGCAGAATTTGAGATGAAAGACTTGAGAGCAACAAAAAAAAATCTTGGTATGGAAATTTTAGAGATAGGAAAAAAAGTTATAGTTGTCACAAAAAAGCTACACTGAGAAAGTACCCGCTCGCTTCAATATGCATAAACCGAAACCGGTTACCACTTCTCTTGCAACACACTTCAGGCTATCGATATTATTATCACCTAGCATAGATGCGGATCGCGACTACATATCTCAAGTGCCTTACGTGAGTCCAGTTGGGAGCATCATGTATGTGCTGGTATGTACTCGACCGGATCTCTCACAAATAGTCGATGTTGTTAGTAAGTACATGGCAAATCCTAAAAAAAGCACTGGCATGTGGTAAAATGGGTCCTTAGATACTTGAAGGGAACTTTAGGTGTTGGCTTGTTATTTGGTGGAGATAGTGGCACAGATTGCATTGCTACCAAATATGTTAATTCAGATTCTGCTTGTGATTTGGATAAATATAGATCGACTATAGGTTATATTTCGACTCTTTCAGGAGGTTCTATCTGTTAGAGGTTAATGCTATAACCTACTATTTCTTTGCCTACTACAGAGGCGGAGTTCATGGTAGCTACACAAGCTGTGAAGGAAGGAATATGGCTGAGAGGTTTTCTTGGTGAATTGGGAGTTGAGCAGAAAATTACTTTTGTTCATTGTGAGAGCCAAAGCGCAATTCACTTGGCTAAGTATCCACCCTTCAATTCAAAATCAAAGCACATCGAGGTTCGTTATCAATTTATTAGAGAAATTAAAGGTAAAGTAGTCTTAAAATAGATTGACACCAAGAGTAATCCGGCAGATATGTTGTGAAGCCATTACCATTAGCCAAGTTCAACCTCTATTAATAGTAATTGGTTATTAGTAAAATATTTTCAGTGTTATTTCATTAAATTTTTATTAATTATACCTTGGGCTTTCCATACACCGATTAGCTAAAAAACAACTCTACCTCATCTATACTACTATGGTTATGTTTGGATTAGAGACTTATTTTATCTTGGGACTAATTTAACTCACTATAGTCTTAGGATATAATATTCGAGACTATAGTAAATTTTATAATTTGTTTAATTCAACTCATTATTAACACCTCTAATACCAATATTATGTTTGAAACTTTTATTAGAAAGGGGTACAAATTTAGGATATAACTATAAATGTTCATAATGCCCTATGTCTACTAGCCAAGTTTGAGTTTGGTCATACAGAGGACCCAACAATTTTTAGAAGCCGCTTCATCATATGATTACGCAAATTGGTTAATTGCTATAAATGAGAAGATGGAATCTCTTCATAAAAATTAGACCTAGAATTTGGTAGTTCCTCCAAAGAAAAAACGAATCCTCGGTTGTAAGTGGGTGTCCAAGAAAAACGAAGGCGATAGGTATTTCGATGCAAGATATAAGGCTCGACTAGTTGCAAAAGGCTACAATCAGGTTGAATGTATTGATTACAATGATATTTCTCACCGTTGTTAAAGATACTTTCATTAAGTATTTTATTATCACGGTTATAGTATATGATTTAGAGTTAGAGCAATTAGATGTCAAAATAGTTTTCTTACATGGTGAACTTGAAGAGCGATTTTATACAACAACTGAGGATTTTGTAATTAAAGAAAAGAAGATCATGTTTGTTCTTGAAGGAATCTCTATACTGCTTGAAGCAATCTCCTTGTTAATGGTACAAAACTTTGATTCTTTCATGATCAATCATGGGTTCAGAGAGCAAATATGGCGCTGTGTAATGATAATTTCTTTATTTATCCGCTATTGTATGTCGATGATATGTTGACCTCAACTAAGAATAAATCTAAATAAACATTAAAGACTCGGTGCAGAATTTGAGATGAAAGACTTGAGAGCAACAAAAAAAAATCTTGGTATGGAAATTTTAGAGATAGGAAAAAAAGTTATAGTTGTCACAAAAAAGCTACACTGAGAAAGTACCCGCTCGCTTCAATATGCATAAACCGAAACCGGTTACCACTTCTCTTGCAACACACTTCAGGCTATCGATATTATTATCACCTAGCATAGATGCGGATCGCGACTACATATCTCAAGTGCCTTACGTGAGTCCAGTTGGGAGCATCATGTATGTGCTGGTATGTACTCGACCGGATCTCTCACAAATAGTCAATGTTGTTAGTAAGTACATGGCAAATCCTAAAAAAAGCACTGGCATGTGGTAAAATGGGTCCTTAGATACTTGAAGGGAACTTTAGGTGTTGGCTTGTTATTTGGTGGAGATAGTGGCACAGATTGCATTGCTACCAAATATGTTAATTCAGATTCTGCTTGTGATTTGGATAAATATAGATCGACTATAGGTTATATTTCGACTCTTTCAGGAGGTTCTATCTGTTAGAGGTTAATGCTATAACCTACTATTTCTTTGCCTACTACAGAGGCGGAGTTCATGGTAGCTACACAAGCTGTGAAGGAAGGAATATGGCTGAGAGGTTTTCTTGGTGAATTGGGAGTTGAGCAGAAAATTACTTTTGTTCATTGTGAGAGCCAAAGCGCAATTCACTTGGCTAAGTATCCACCCTTCAATTCAAAATCAAAGCACATCGAGGTTCGTTATCAATTTATTAGAGAAATTACTGAGGAAGGTAAAGTAGTCTTAAAATAGATTGACACCAAGAGTAATCCGGCAGATATGTTGACGAAGCCATTACCATTAGCCAAGTTCAACCTCTATTAATAGTAATTGGTTATTAGTAAAATATTTTCAGTGTTATTTCATTAAATTTTTATTAATTATACCTTGGGCTTTCCATACACCGATTAGCTAAAAAAAACAACTCTACCTCATCTATACTACTATGGTTATGTTTGGATTAGAGACTTATTTTATCTTGGGACTAATTTAACTCACTATAGTCTTAGGATATAATATTCCGGAGACTATAGTAAATTTTATAATTTGTTTAATTCAACTCATTATTAACACCTCTAATACCAATATTATGTTTGAAACTTTTATTAGAAAGGGGTACAAATTTAGGATATAACTATAAATGTTCATAATGCCCCTATGTCTACTAGCCAAGTTTGAGTTTGGTCAATTAGCAAATCACAATTATAGAGTTTGATCAATCGGCAAACCATAATTATTCGGGTTCAAATTATTTTATCAATCAGTAAATAACAATTATTCAAATTTAATTAAACTATATATTTTTATCAATCAGCTCCCAACACTACTTTTTCACATATTCAAATTTTCATAAGTTTGAAGAAAGTACATCTTTGATAGTTGAGGCCAAATTTAGTTTTAAGTTGAAATAGCAAGTCATATCTGAAGGTGGTGGGAAGTAAGATGATAGCCATAATTTCTATCTAAATAGTAGATGATATAATTATTTGCAATGAGGGCAATGACAACGTTTCATTCAACAAACACGTTCAATGGGGATTTAGATGCAAGAAAATGATAGCCATAAGATGCTAGTTGTATGTCAATCGACTCTCGGTATTTTCCGAGGGTGAAATTTTTTCTTCATTATTATCTATTGATGAAAGCCCTAGGTGAGTGAAATATTATGGATGAAAACTTTTAGAAATTGTTTGGAAATTTAAGGGGTAATAGAGTCCTTTTAGAATTAATCCCAAGTGTCAAATAGTTCATGGACTATAGTAACTGTTGTTTAGTCCGAAAATGTTGGGGCTATTTCATTTTAAAGGAGTAGTCTAACTTAATCCTCCCAAAAAAATTTTGAACTAAACACTTTACTATTTTATTTTAAAGGATAAATATTTATTACTGCAAAATAATACCCACTCCAAACATGGCATATATAAAAAACGACTATGGGTAGAGCAAATTTGAAGGAATTGAGTGCTTCGGTCTCAGCAGCCAGCTTCTGCTCCACTACCGGCTCTGTCCCAGACCTCCTCGTAGACTCGATGGCCTCACTTGCTTCAGCTTAGGTGTTGAGGAGGAGGCCCCTCTAGGGTGTCAGTTCGAGTGGCCCTCCCTTCACCGTGTCAGCGAACTCTCTCCCTCTGAGCGGAAGAAGATGAGCACAACCCTTATTGGGTCGACTAAGGCCAGGAAAGAGAAGATGATTGCGTATTTGGAGATGTGTCTCTCCGGGCTACTCAACACTACTCCAGCTCCGCTGTCGTTTTCTCTAAAGGAGCCATCTACTTTCAGCACCTACCACGATGAGAACTCTAGTTGATCGTATTTGGGGGTACTATTTTTATTAGGCGCAGTCCTTTTGACCGGCTTTTGGATTGGAGGTGGAACTAGTTCATGAGCCTGGGAGCCACCCTCAGCATTATGATGACTCTTGGCAGCGACCTTTTCCTTCCTCATCCTCTTCTCAAACCTCTCGACTCGGGAAATAGAGATTGTCGAGCCTATACTAAGCTGGGCACGAGCTCTGCCGGATCTTTAAGAAGGTCTTAAACCTCTTCCTCTGCCAACTCAGGACAAAGGCGCTTTCAGGGTCCAAGGAGAGGCCGGTACGAGGGGCTTCTTTCGAGTGCACTTCAGCAGCCAGAAGTGCGGCACAAGCAAGATCCTCCTCCATGGCCTTAATGAAAGAGATGCCAGCAGCTTGGAGCATGGCATTGTCGAAAAGGTTCTCGCATCAATGAGACCCCTTGTAGGCTCAGATCTTCTCCAAGACTTGCTTCTCCACCTCGGAGAGAAACCTGGCCTTCAAGCCCTCCTTCTTGATCTTTGGCCAAGAAGAGCAGGTCAGGATCGGGTCGACACCAAAGAGGAAGAAGAACATCTCCTTCCATCATTTATTGGTCTCTGGGATGTTCGAGACCAGCCGAAACCCACCGGTTGACTAAAATAAAAAGGCCTTTTGTCCTTATCGATTTTGGTACACAACAGATGACCTAGGATTCCCTAGGTAGGCTCGACCTCTACCTAGTGACAGATGACGAGGAAGCTGGTCAAGAAAGCCACCGAGTTGGCCTTCAACTGGATCGGTAATATTCTGAGGGCTTGAAATACTTTTGTGAGGAAAGGGTGCAGAGGCAAGTAGAGACCATAGTCAAGATGATGCCGATACATCAACACCTTATCACCGTTGTGATTGTAGACGGAGCGATCAGGCAGGGGGATGGACAGAGTCAATGAGTTAGGGATATTGTACTCCTTCACCCACCTCGCGACATCATCATGAAGTATTGATGATTTATACCTACAGAGCAGCGAGATCCGCGCATCGTTGTGAACCAAGGAAGATTGTGAATCAAAAGCCATCGGAGAAGACAGAAAGGACGATCGGAGTTTTGAAGATCTGAGATGCAGAAAATTTGAGGGTTTGAAATTCAAAAAATGCAGAGAAGAGGAAGGAGGGGCCAAGGTATTCATAGGTGCTAATTGACCTTCGATGGTCGACACATGACCAGATCCAAGTAGATGAGCTTGGATCCCTAGGATCCACTTCGATCCTCATCAATCGAAGCATCCTATCATGAAAATCCAAGGACGCAATCTTCATTGATGATAGCACATCATTCACAACTACCTTCCATAGGTCGATCCTGATCCTTGGGCAGCGAAGATGAAACGGTTCGGTTTCTCTCGAACCCAGCTTCTTTGAGTCCGAGTGAAAGGGGCCAATGTTGTACTCTAAAAATCACAAGTTTGATAAACCCTTAAAAATTATCACGTGTCAGTGGGATGGGTTAGATCATATGACCAAAAGATCCGACCCGAATATAGACACATCCCAACCACCCAAGGCGATCCCTCCAACAATCCAAGTCTGAGTCGAAAGACGTCTTCAGGTCGGACTCCACCAGAGAGTATTAGTCACAAGGCAAGGAAAGGAACGTTCGACGGCCTCGTAAGCACTACTGGCATTAAATGCGAGGCCATGCATTATGATGACTCCTCGGATGGGGCCCATACTTCGCCACTGATTCCTCGGATGGCCCCCATACTCTGACATCGAGTCACCATCGCATTAAATGTATGGCCAGATGATATAATGACTCATCGAATGTCACTCATACTCCGTCACCCTATCGCTATCACATTAAATGCGATGAGAGTGGCCCCTCAGGTTCGCCCTACTAACTATCGACACGTGTAAAGCGGAAGTAATACGGCAACTCTGCAAGCCGGGTTAGATTAGTGATTTGCACCCATACTCTCTTATAAATAGATGCTACTTCCATCATTCTAAGGTCTGGACTATCTAAACCCTAAATTAAGTTCATTATTTCTCTTCATACCATTTTTATCAGTCACTGACTTGAGCGTCGGAGGCCACACCGGGGGAAATCTCATCTGGAGCCTCTAATGTCTGCTACTTATGTAGGGATCCCCTTCTCAAAGTTTATGAGCTATCAAAGGAGATCAAGGACCCCAAAACTTCTCCTAACATTACCTTACTCACAAATTAACTTAAAGACATAGACACCTTTCTTTCTAATTGAACTTGAAAGGACAATATTGTAATTTCACAAAAAATTGTCTTTTATTTTTTATATGCCTTTTCATTCTTCCAAAAACACTGCATGTCATCCAATATCATGATAATAGAATTGTAGCCCACACATTGATACTACTATATAAATAAATAAATAAAATCAGTGAGGGATAACGCAAATTTGAAGGAATTGAGTGCTTGGTCTCGTGACCGGCTTACCCTCCACTGAGGCTCTGTCGGACCTCCTCGTGACTCGATGGCCTCACTTGCTTCAGCTTAGGTGTTGAGGAGGAGGCCCCTCTAGGGTGTCGGTTCAGTGGCCCTCCCTTCACCGTGTGTCTCTCTCGGCGGAAGAAGATGAGCACAACCCTTATTGGGTGACTAAGGCGAGAAAGAAGATGATTGCGTGTTGGAGATGTGTCTCTCAGGGCTACTCAACACTACTCGGCTCATTGTCGTTTTCTCTAAAGGAGCCATCTACTTTCAGCTTACCACGATGAGAACTCTAGTTGATCGTATTTGGGGTACTATTTTTATTAGGCTGATCCTTTTGACCGGCTTTTGGATTGGAGGTGGAACTAGTTCATGAGCACAGGAGCCACCCTCAGCATTATGATGACTCTTGGCGTGACCTTTTCCTTCCTCATCCTCTTCTCAAACCTCTCGACTCTGGAAATAGAGATTGTCGAGCCTATACTAAGCCGGGCGAGCTCTGCGGATCTTTAAGAAGGTCTTAAACCTCTTCCTCTGCCAACTCGGGACAAAGGCTTTCGGGGTCCAAGGAGAGGCGGTGCGAGGCTTCTTCGAGTGCACTTCAGCGGCCCGAAGTCACGGCAGCAAGATCCTCCTCCATGGCCTTAATGAAAGAGATGCCGGCAGCTTGGAGCATGGCATTGTCGAAAAGGTTCTCGCATCAATGAGACCCCTTGTAGGCTCGAGATCTTCTCAAGACTTGCTTCTCCACCTCGGAGAGAAACTGGCCTTCAAGCCCTCCTTCTTGATCTTTGGCCAAGAAGAGCGGTCGAGATCGGTCGACACCAAAGAGGAAGAAGAACATCTCCTTCCATCATTTATTGGTCTCGGGATGTTGAGACCCGAAACCCACGGTTGACTAAAATAAAAGGCCTTTTGTCCTTATCGGTTTTGGTACACAACAGATGACCTAGGATTCCCTAGGTAGGCTCGACCTCTACCTAGTAGACGGAGGAAGTTGGTCAAGAAAGCCACCGAGTTGGCCTTCAACCGGATCGGTAATATTCTCGAGGCTTGAAATACTTTTGTGAGGAAAGGGTCGAGGCAAGTAGAGACCATAGTCAAGATGATGCCGATACATCAACACCTTATCACCGTTGTGATTGTAGACGGAGCGATCAGGCAGGGGGATGGACAGAGTCAATGAGTTAGGGATATTGTACTCCTTCACCCACCTCGCGACATCATCATGAAGTATTGATGATTTATACCTACAGAGCAGCGAGATCCGCGCATCGTTGTGAACCAAGGAAGATTGTGAATCAAAAGCCATCGGAGAAGACAGAAAGGACGATCGGAGTTTTGAAGATCTGAGATGCAGAATTTGAGGGTTTGAAATTCAAAAAATGCAGAGAAGAGGAAGGAGGGGCCAAGGTATTCATAGGTGCTAATTGACCTTCGATGGTCGACACATGACCAGATCCAAGTAGATGAGCTTGGATCCCTAGGATCCACTTCGATCCTCATCAATCGAAGCATCCTATCATGAAAATCCAAGGACGCAATCTTCATTGATGATAGCACATCATTCACAACTACCTTCCATAGGTCGATCCTGATCCTTGGGCAGCGAAGATGAAACGGTTCGGTTTCTCTCGAACCCAGCTTCTTTGAGTCCGAGTGAAAGGGGCCAATGTTGTACTCTAAAAATCACAAGTTTGATAAACCCTTAAAAATTATCACGTGTCAGTGGGATGGGTTAGATCATATGACCAAAAGATCCGAGCCGAATATAGACACATCCCAACCACCCAAGATCCCTCCAACAATCCAAGTCCGAGTCGAAGGCGTCTTCAGGTCGGACTCCACCAGAGAGTATTAGTCACAAGGCAAGGAAAGGAACGTTCGACGGCCTCGTAAGCACTACTGGCATTAAATGCGAGGCCATGCATTATGATGACTCCTCGGATGGGGCCCATACTTCGCCACTGATTCCTCGGATGGCCCCCATACTCTGACATCGAGTCACCATCGCATTAAATGTATGGCCAGATGATATAATGACTCATCGAATGTCACTCATACTCCGTCACCCTATCGCTATCACATTAAATGCGATGAGAGTGGCCCTCAGTTCGCCCTACTAACTATCGACACGTAAAGCGGAGTAATGTCGGCAACTCTGCAGGGTCGAGATTAGTGATTTGCACCCATACTCTCTTATAAATAGATGCTACTTCCATCATTCTAAGGTCCGGACTATCTAAACCCTAAATTAAGTTCATTATTTCTCTTCATACCATTTTATCGATCCACGACTTGGCCGGAGGCCACAGGAAATCTCATCTGGAGCCTCTAATGTGCGCTACTTATGTAGGATCCCTTCTCAAAGTTTATGAGCTATCAAAGGAGATCAAGGACCCCAAAAATTCTCCTAACATTACCTTACTCACAAATTAACTTAAAGACATAGACACCTTTCTTTCTAATTGAACTTGAAAGGACAATATTGTAATTTCACAAAAATTGTCTTTTATTTTTATATGCCTTTTCATTCTTCCAAAAACACTGCATGTCATCCAATATCATGATAATAGAATTGTAGCCCACACATTGATACTACTATATAAATAAATAAATAAAATCAGCGAGGGATAACGCAAATTTGAAGGAATTGAATCATGTCCTCCTTTCTAATTGAACTTGAACGGTTAGAATTGTAATTTCACAAAAATTGACATTTATCTTTTCTATGATTTTTCATTTTTCTAAAATATTCTATGTCATCCAACGTCATGACAATAGAACTATAGCGCACACTACTACAAAAGGCCTTATTAGCAACAGTTAATAGATAAACTGTTGCTAATGGGGCATATTAAAAATGGGTCCCTTGACGACTCACTTTATATTTCTATTTGAAATGGTTTCCTTTTTTCTATCTTAATTAAATTAACAAAATCTGTATTCTTTTGAAAAAATGGGGGAAAACAAAAATTTTGGCGCACGATGTTAACTAGTTATTCTAAAAAGTCAGGACTGTTAAGGTAAACCACATGGGGAAAGAAGAATCTCCTTTCTCCTTACCCCCTCCCTCTCTAGGGTTTTAGATCCACACCCAAAGTATAACCATAACCCTAGAATCTCGATGGCGTCGCCCTTTTCTCTTCTCAAAGAATGAAGATCAAGGAGAAGGCCATGGAATCGATACCATCGAGCCGAAAGGCGTTGGCCCGAGTCCAACATCAATGAACGAGATTTGAATTATGACTAGGTGATTAATCCAGAACTACATCACCTATGCTACGATCCTCCTCATTACATGAGATCTCTTTCTTTTGTGTCTTCGATTTCAAGTAATTTGGGGGTAATTGATAGTATCTTTGCTTGTGATTTGATGATATACTGTTAGTTCGATTTGTTATTTTTCTATTTTTTTAGAAATTTGTTGTCTTTATACTACCTTGTAGGAGCAGCAATATCTTAGTCTTTTGTTTATTGTCTTATATGGTTAGGTTGTGTTTTATGATGGTATTAGTAAACTGCTTTTTAGATGCATGGAGGTCAAGGCCCTTCTTCTACTGAGGACGTTAATGCTTCTCCATCAAAATCGATCTTCGATCTAGCACGATGCCGGCTTTCCCTATCCCCTTTCTCTATGATGCATAGTTGTCTCCCTTCTATTTTACAGTAAAATTTGTTAATTTTAGGAGTTTGATAACGGAGATATGATTGCTTTATGGATTCTAATTTTCCTGCTTTTATTCTATTATTCTATTTCCTCGATTTGGGTATTGAAATTCCGGTAGTTGTTAAATCTCAATGTAGTTTGGAATTTTGAGTGGATCTTGATGTTCTCAGGACTTCAACAGCGATTGGTGGTTTAGCTTGAGGTAATAATTTGTTACTAATTCTCCTGTCATTTATTATTGTTTATCCTTATTGTTGATCTTCAGCACTAGTTTGATATTTTTTAGAGATATTCATTGCCGATAAGATCTTATAAGACTTTTGTATTACTGTATTAGTTAGATGCACTTTATTTATGCTTATAATTGAAACAACCAGGTTCATGTCCCTATGCTAACAATCTAAAGGAAAAAGTAAAATAAAAATTTAACTAGTATTTTGTGTTATGTTGGATTTATTATTGTTCTTACATTGTATGCCTTTCAATTTATCTGCTATGAGATTCAAACTAGAAGTTTTATATAAAGGGCATGTGGTTTTACATTGCCATGCAATTCTTGTGTCTACTAAACTGTATTATGTTACGGATGTTTGTTTTACAATAGGCCCGTACTCTATTGCTTTCACTCAATTGAATACATCATAAGTTTGTCACTAGAAGATTTATTACAACTGTATCTTTCCTAATTGAGATATATTGACATACTTTGTGAAAAAAATATATTTATGGTTTACATCATGTAACTGTTCGTGTCCATTTGCTAGTGAAGAAGTGTAGATTGGCTAATACGTCTCTTTCCTTGTTAGCTACTAATTTCACTTTGAAGCATGATATTGGGTACGACCATGCACAGGTTCAAGCATGGTCACTGCATTGTTAATGTTTACCCTCTTTACTTTGAAGCTAAGCTCTTTTAGCATTGTATTTTTTTTCTCAAGTACCTCTTAACATGAACATGTTGTAGTTGTCTGTCATTAAATTATCTAATTTATTTTTTAAAATATTTCCCATGTGTGCAGCAAGATTCTAAGATGGTGATGATATGAGATTCCTTTTCGTCATTAGATCACATCGACGAAGCTTCTAAGACTGATTTGAAGTGGGAAATACATCTTTATCTCTCTCTTGTGGAATATTATAGAATTGAACTCATGAAATAGGACAAATTGATGACTGCAAATGGCTTAGATTATATGATGGTTTGAAAAATTGACTATCCAGGATGTTAGCCACAATGTTCTGACAATTCTATCTAAAATGAGTTTGCTGATCTATGGAATATGGAGCATTTGAAAATTTCTTTCCACTTGACATTATTAAGTGTTTATTTTTCATATGTAATAGTGCCCATGTCATTGAAATTGTGTTGTCCTTTTGTGTAGTGTTTGATGCTATATATGTAGATGTTTAAAACTGTAAGTATTTGTGAATAGAGTGTCAGTAACTATTAAATCTAAATCTTTGGAGATTTGAAATTTCCTTTTTGTTCTGTTTCTAATCTCTAGTATTTTGGGCAGGCACGGGCATGATATGGTGGAGGTTGCTATGTGATGGATGGTGAAGGAGAGATTAGTTAGTTTGGTACAATGGAGTGGGAAGGAGAAGAAGCCGGAGATTTGATGAATGAAATACTTGTGATGTTGATAAGTTATGGGCTCACTATGATCTTTATCGTCCAAGTCTACGATTTCTTCTTGACGTAGGTCTTTTGTTTAGGTTTTGGTTTGTTAGATTTGCATTTTAGTTTGGAGTCGTAGAGTGTAGAGGAGTTAGGAACCATGTCAATTGATGGTCTAAAGAATAGCTTTTGTAATTGATCTATCGTTGGATTTGCTAACAGAATATGTATCAAACACTTGGTTATTCGTTTAATTGATGATGTTAAGTTTTTGTTTACAATGGTTATTATTTATTTCATTTGAATGATTGTTCCTATTGAAATAATGTAAAAGCAGATGACTATCAATGCTACAAATGATTGTGAGAATAAACACCGGTTTGGAGTTGCTGAATTGGATATTTTATTATTTTATAAAATTAAAAAGCTTAAATTTTATAACAATGGTTGCTATTGTTGTTAATACACTATAGCAATAGTTGGGATTTGCTAACGTGGATTTTTAATTTTTATTAGAAAATACTCTAATAGCAACGGCTGTTACTTTTGCAACGGTTGTAAATCGTTGCAATAAGCTAATCGCAACGACCTTATTAGCAATGGACTAATCGTTGCTAAGGTAGCATTTGGATACCATGGTATTTAAAGTATTTCCATGGTGTTTTTGCCAAAACCAAAACACTATCGTTTAAAACCATGATGTTTTTGTTAGGCTACAATATCAAAACTAAAAACACAACACTTAGTTCAAAATACCAAAAGGTGCTTTAAGTTTAGTGTTTGTGTTTTGAGTAGTGTTTGATGCTATATATGTAGATGTTTAAAACTGTAAGTATTTGTGAATAGAGTGTCAGTAACTATTAAATCTAAATCTTTGGAGATTTGAAATTTCCTTTTTGTTCTGTTTCTAATCTCTAGTATTTTGGGCAGGCACGGGCATGATATGGTGGAGGTTGCTATGTGATGGATGGTGAAGGAGAGATTAGTTAGTTTGGTACAATGGAGTGGGAAGGAGAAGAAGCCGGAGATTTGATGAATGAAATACTTGTGATGTTGATAAGTTATGGGCTCACTATGATCTTTATCGTCCAAGTCTACGATTTCTTCTTGACGTAGGTCTTTTGTTTAGGTTTTGGTTTGTTAGATTTGCATTTTAGTTTGGAGTCGTAGAGTGTAGAGGAGTTAGGAACCATGTCAATTGATGGTCTAAAGAATAGCTTTTGTAATTGATCTATCGTTGGATTTGCTAACAGAATATGTATCAAACACTTGGTTATTCGTTTAATTGATGATGTTAAGTTTTTGTTTACAATGGTTATTATTTATTTCATTTGAATGATTGTTCCTATTGAAATAATGTAAAAGCAGATGACTATCAATGCTACAAATGATTGTGAGAATAAACACCGGTTTGGAGTTGCTGAATTGGATATTTTATTATTTTATAAAATTAAAAAGCTTAAATTTTATAACAATGGTTGCTATTGTTGTTAATACACTATAGCAATAGTTGGGATTTGCTAACGTGGATTTTTAATTTTTATTAGAAAATACTCTAATAGCAACGGCTGTTACTTTTGCAACGGTTGTAAATCGTTGCAATAAGCTAACCGCAACGACCTTATTACCAATGGACTAATCGTTGCTAAGGTAGCATTTGGATACCATGGTATTTAAAGTATTTCCATGGTGTTTTTGCCAAAACCAAAACACTATCGTTTAAAACCATGATGTTTTGTTAGGCTACAATATCAAAACTAAAAACACAACACTTAGTTCAAAATACCAAAAGGTGCTTTAAGTTTAGTGTTTGTGTTTTGAGTTTCAAGGGTGTTAATATAATGTCTAATATAGTGTATTAATAATATATTTAATATAAAATATTTATTACATAATATAATATAATATAATATTAAATTATATTATTTAGTACATTACATTATAACATTAGTTTCCAAATATATCAATACTATGTTTAATACAATTAATTAATAATTATAATTAATATAATATAATAATTATATTTTAGATACTATTATATATATTATATTAATAGTAAATAATAATAAATTAAATATATTAATAAAAATATAATAATAACATAAAAATATATTATATTTGTTACATAACATAAAATAATGTAATATAATATAATTTAAATATTAATATATTAAATATATTTATAAAAGTATAATAATAACATACAAATATATTATATTTTTACATAACATAATATTATATTATATTATATTATTTATTATATTATATTATTATATTAGTTTCCTAATATATCAATACTATTTTTAATACCATTAATTAATAATACATATAATATTATAATTAACATAATAGAATATTTATAGCTTAAATGCTATTATATATATATATATTAAAATAATAGTAAATAATAATAAAATAAAATATATTGATAAAATAATAGATAACAATTTATTATTAATAAATAATCCTATTGTAATGATATAATATTGAATTATATAACAAAGAACTATTCTACTACATTATTTAATTAATAAAATATATCATTAATGTTTGAATAATATATTATATAATATATTTAAAAATTTAACATGTTATGAAGTAATAATATTTAATAATAAAATAATAACTCCTCTAAGAATAAAAGATTAAATATTAATATATTCAATATATTCATAATATATTACATAATAACTAATAATATATTACATTATAAAATAATGACAAAATGATTATATATTATAAAGTAAATAACTTATTAATGATAAATTTCGTATACTATAACAAATATTAATATAATAATAATAATAACAATATCATAATATAATAATATTATATTATTTATAAAAGATAATGTTAATACATTATTATTAATAAAAGTTAATATATTAATAACAATAACATATTTATATAAAAATAATTAAATATATTAATATTTGAAAATAATATTTAAGTATTATAATATAACATATATTACAAATATGTATAGTATATAACATTATAATCTATTAGTTATATATAATATTATAGCATGTTAATTATATATATATATTATAATATATTAATTAAAATAGATTATATTATAATTAATATTTAATATATTAATAGTATGTTTAATATTAATGTTATAAAAGGTCAAACTATTGTTGACCAAAACACTTACTATGGTGTTTTGAAAACACTTTTCGAGAAAAACACCATGGTGTTTTGAAAACACCACACAAAAATCACCATGATATCCAAACATACTCATCTATTAGAAAGAAACCATTGCTAATAGGCCTATTAGCAACAGTTTGAACCGTTCTAATAGGGCCTTTTGTAGTAATGATAATTCAAAATTTTAATATGTTGAATTGTAAAAGTCAAATTTATATGCATACATCAATACCACAGCTTATTTATAGTAATATATAAACGAATAATGAAGGTAAAAGATAATCCTCTAAGAAAATTTCTTCAGGCCTCATTCTCTCCTATGATTGCAAATGGTCGAATACACTCGGATATGATACTTATCATTTTGTTCTGTTTCTAATCTCTAGTATTTTGGGCAGGCACGGGCATGATATGGTGGAGGTTGCTATGTGATGGATGGTGAAGGAGAGATTAGTTAGTTTGGTACAATGGAGTGGGAAGGAGAAGAAGCGGAGATTTGATGAATGAAATACTTGTGATGTTGATAAGTTATGGGCTCACTATGATCTTTATCGTCCAAGTCTACGATTTCTTCTTGACGTAGGTCTTTTGTTTAGGTTTTGGTTTGTTAGATTTGCATTTTAGTTTGGAGTCGTAGAGTGTAGAGGAGTTAGGAACCATGTCAATTGATGGTCTAAAGAATAGCTTTTGTAATTGATCTATCGTTGGATTTGCTAACAGAATATGTATCAAACACTTGGTTATTCGTTTAATTGATGATGTTAAGTTTTTGTTTACAATGGTTATTATTTATTTCATTTGAATGATTGTTCCTATTGAAATAATGTAAAAGCAGATGACTATCAATGCTACAAATGATTGTGAGAATAAACACCGGTTTGGAGTTGCTGAATTGGATATTTTATTATTTTATAAAATTAAAAAGCTTAAATTTTATAACAATGGTTGCTATTGTTGTTAATACACTATAGCAATAGTTGGGATTTGCTAACGTGGATTTTTAATTTTTATTAGAAAATACTCTAATAGCAACGGCTGTTACTTTTGCGGTTGTAAATCGTTGCAATAAGCTAACTTAAGCGACCTTATTACCAATGCACTAATCGTTGCTAAGGTAGCATTTGGATACCATGGTATTTAAAGTATTTCCATGGTGTTTTGCCAAAACCAAAACACTATCGTTTAAAACCATGATTTTTTGTTAGGCTACAATATCAAAAACTAAAAACACAACACTTAGTTCAAAATACCAAAAGTGCTTTAAGTTTAGTGTTTGTGTTTTGAGTTTCAAGGTGTTAATATAATGTCTAATATAGTGTATTAATAATATATTTAATATAATATATTTATTACATAATATAATATAATATAATATTAAATTATATTATTTAGTACATTACATTATAACATTAGTTTCCAAATATATCAATACTATGTTTAATACAATTAATTAATAATTATAATTAATATAATATAATAATTATATTTTAGATACTATTATATATATTATATTAATAGTAAATAATAATAAATTAAATATATTAATAAAAATATAATAATAACATAAAAATATATTATATTTGTTACATAACATAAAATAATGTAATATAATATAATTTAAATATTAATATATTAAATATATTTATAAAAGTATAATAATAACATACAAATATATTATATTTTTACATAACATAATATTATATTATATTATATTATTTATTATATTATATTATTATATTAGTTTCCTAATATATCAATACTATGTTTAATACCATTAATTAATAATACATATAATATTATAATTAACATAATAGAATATTTATAGCTTAAATGCTATTATATATATTATATATTAAAATAATAGTAAATAATAATAAAATAAAATATATTGATAAAATAATAGATAACAATTTATTATTAATAAATAATCCTATTGTAATGATATAATATTGAATTATATAACAAAGAACTATTCTACTACATTATTTAATTAATAAAATATATCATTAATGTTTGAATAATATATTATATAATATATTTAAAAATTTAACATGTTATGAAGTAATAATATTTAATAATAAAATAATAACTCCTCTAAGAATAAAAGATTAAATATTAATATATTCATAATATATTACATAATAACTAATAATATATTACATTATAAAATAATGACAAAATGATTATATATTATAAAGTAAATAACTTATTAATGATAAATTTCGTATACTATAACAAATATTAATATAATAATAATAATAACAATATCATAATATAATAATATTATATTATTTATAAAAGATAATGTTAATACATTATTATTAATAAAAGTTAATATATTAATAACAATAACATATTTATATAAAAATAATTAAATATATTAATATTTGAAAATAATATTTAAGTATTATAATATAACATATATTACAAATATGTATAGTATATAACATTATAATCTATTAGTTATATATAATATTATAGCATGTTAATTATATATATAATATTATAATATATTAATTAAAATAGATTATATTATAATTAATATTTAATATATTAATAGTATGTTTAATATTAATGTTATAAAAGGTCAAACTATTGTTGACCAAAACACTTACTATGGTGTTTTGAAAACACTTTTCGAGAAAAACACCATGGTGTTTTGAAAACACCACACAAAAATCACCATGATATCCAAACATACTCATCTATTAGAAAGAAACCATTGCTAATAGGCCTATTAGCAACAGTTTGAACCGTTTCTAATAGGGCCTTTTGTAGTAATGATAATTCAAAATTTTAATATGTTGAATTGTAAAAGTCAAATTTATATGCATACATCAATACCACAGCTTATTTATAGTAATATATAAACGAATAATGAAGGTAAAAGATAATCCTCTAAGAAAATTTCTTCACCGGCCTCATTCTCTCTCCTATGATTGCAAATGGTCCGAATACGGCTCAGATATGATACTTATCGTATTTGTATTTGCTTACCAATCACGGATATGGATACAAATATAGATTTGCCTCAGTAAGAAAAATGCATATCCATATCCGCTAAAATCGGATGAGAATACAAATATGCATGTGGATATATAAATGGATATACATATGGATGCAAAACGAATTGAGAAAACTAGATAATATTGAAAATAAAATTAGTTCATATGAACAAGAGAGTTTATTAATATGTCATTATTTCTTAAAAGATAGGATTAGATATCTTGATCATCAAATTAACCTCAAATAAATTAATCTAAAGATTAAAGCTGTTATAATAGTATGACATATATATATATATATATATATATATATATATATATATATATATATATATATATATATATATATATATATATATATATATATATATATA
>CM022705.1:52513737-52602375 GCA_012295165.1 Asparagus setaceus | reverse complement strand
TTGTCGGAAGCGGTTGATTGGATGATCGCCGGCTAACGAGGTAGGTTAGGCGCTCGATTGATTTTGGTCCCGGTGCTCGACTCTTGAATTCTCAACTGAAATTCCTCGATCATTCGCGAAAGTTGTTGTTTTGATGCTAACCTCTCGCCTTTAGTGCCATATTGTGGGCTTCATCAACCGAATACGTTGTGGATGGCCACCTTCTCTTGAATAGCATATTTCAAACCACCAATATATTTGGCCGCAGTTATTCTTCGCTCATAGACAAATCACAACGAGTCGTTCGAAAAATTCTTCGGTATAAGCACTTACCGACTGACCCCTTGTTGGCATTGCTCAACTTTGTAGAGGATCGTTGATAGTCCGTGGTAGGAATCGTTTCTGATGGTCGCTTCATCGTCGCCAAACCCGAATCGGTTGCTTGCCTTACCGCCTCCTTGTGTTTTGAGTTTGATCCCACCATCTTTGGCTCCTCCTTTGAGACGATATGCCACGAATTTCACGATTTGCTTCGAGAATATTAGCCATCTCGAAAAATTTCTCCACCTCGTAGCCAATCCAAGAAAGCCTCGATGTCCAAGTTTCCTCCAAAGAAAGAAAGTTCGACTTTCATCTTGTATTCTTGGTGGGGTGCCTTCCTTGCTGTGGTAGTTGTGGCGAGGGTCGAAACCTCTGCCTCGACCTCATACATAAGGCGCTTCCTTCTTCTTCACTCGACTCATTGTCATACTATGGCCCATCATCTTGGTTATTATATTCCGCCCTTCTTCTTGGAATCATCATAGGGAAGGTCTAGTTGGGAAGTCTTGAGGGCGGAGATGGGTTTGATATGGAGGGGATGAAGTGGAGGAGGTTGAGGATTGTACGAGGTCAATGTGGGGTTGCCTAACCCGGGTCCGCCAGGTGAAGACCGCGTGAAATTATTCCCGTTGTTAAGTTGAAGGGTGAGGCAGGGGTCCCGCAGTCTGGCGAGAAAGAAGAAGTTGAGGCAAGTGACTGCGCAAAATCCGCGAGATGACCGGACCCTTGTGATTCATCTGGCAACTTGAGGATATTAGCATGGCGATGGAAGTTGTCTCTCAAATCAAATGGCCGGCGTCCCCAAAGAAGATGTCCTCGATTAAGGACAGCGTTACACTTGGGGTGGAAGTGCAATTTGTGATAAACCACCAACCACCATCGGTGGGGGTGGCAACTGAAAGAAGGGCGTCGGCGAAATAAATTGTTCTTGCTCGTGTGCACAACTATCAAAGGCGTTGTTATCGGGGATGTGCATTCGAGTCAAGCGGCTCAATCACAAGAGCTTGATGTTGAGGCTTTCCTTACCGACAGCGGAAGATTTGAAGCCGAGTCAAAGCGACCGAAGAAGAAAAAAGATCGCCATTCATCGGGATGAATTCCCGAAGTCACCATTAATATGGTGAACAAAGGAAAAGGGCCAGCAATGGGCCGAGGACCACGACTTCCTCTGCCGGGGAAAAGTCGACACCGAGTTTCCGCGAATGTCGGTTACAATGCGAGCTACCAGCGCGCCGACTATAGAAGGATGCATGAGGAGACTCATCGATGATGAAGCAGGCATCAATTAGCTTCAGATGACACAATGTCAAGTATTGGTCCCCATCCCGAGGCTTTTACCATTACTCAGATGTCACGGCTCAAATGTTACAAGAAGCCTTAGCTAAGCAAAGAGAGCTTAAAGTAGAAAAGAGATGGAGCTAGCCATGCAGCGAGATGAAATTGCAAATAGCGGTTGCACAACACAGGTCGATCAACGGCTGAAACCGATCAACAAGGTGGAGTAACTCACCATAATGTTGAAAGCAGTGATTAGGAGATTGATGAACACATTCTGTTGATCACCTCAAAAGAAAGGCACATCTGGTGCTCAAGGTGGAAATGATCAATTCTTCCTATTGGAAATAATCCAAACAAGGGGAAGATGATGGCGAAAGGATGAAAGAGCTTGAAGATAAAATCAATGCTTTGATGTCCACGAGAAGTCAAAGGGCTGCTATCCGTGTCAGGTATCGAGAGAATGGGATTCAATCCCTTACGCCCGAAATTTAATTTGATCAACTTCCGCCATTTGGCGGAGAGGGTCACCTTCACAACACGATTTACTTCAAATCACATTTGGGGGTAATCTCGGAAGCGAGCCTCGATGGTTCGGTCATTCGTCGGTACTCTTGGCGGGCTGCCTTGATTGGTATCGAAGACTCAAAGGCGGGAGTATTAGCTGGCGGGAGGACATGGAAAGTTCTTTCTCGGCAACTTCGATGGCGACACGAAGTCTCGATTGGAACTCTCTAGGCAGCGAAGGTGGGGAGACAATCGACACCTTCGTTAGCGATTCCTAATAAAGCTATGAGTGCGGGGATCGATTCTTGAAAAGTTCATATTGAAGACTTGCCACAACAATCTTTCTATAGAATTCTTTGGAAGTCATGGAGTGCGATCCCACCAACTACGATGGAAAGACCTAAAAATACAAGGAAGAGACACAAGCCGACGTTCCCTCGAGAAGGAAGAAATTGAAAGAGATGGGCGACCCCTCGAGTAAATTTTCCTCTGTAATGAGGAAAGGCATCGTGATTCTTTGTTGGTCAAGCGTCGCCAACAGGCAGCGCCAAAAGCTTCATCGAATTCCAAGGGACATACTCTTTCAAGGCGAAGAAGTTCCAATCATCTTCAAACACCTCCTTGATAACAACAAAATCAAGTTGCCTCAATTACAAATCAAGGAGGCTAACAAAATTCGGACCCAAATGCGTGGTACCGGGAGGATCCTCCATCCTACAAAGGATTGCTTAGCTCTCAAGGCCATCATCCAAGCCTTGGTTGAAGCCCCGTCTCTGCCGAAATAAGTTGAATCAAACTTGACTCAGACCGGTATATCACGGTATAAGCTGCTCCCTACGTACTCAAGCGGTGCTCACAGTATAAACTATTCCCTCTTCTCCAGATGAGTACAAGAGATTAAACTGCTCCTCCTAATTCCTCCAATGATATAAGAGCCCAATTTTGCAAAGAAGTGGGAGTGGATAATCTATGAGCGAGAGGTCCATTTCGAGATTGGCGATCAAACCTTAGATAGTTAGGATGGTTTCCAAAACTCTATCGATCAAACCTTCCCTACAGATTAAGATCATTTTTTTAATTTTCACTCTCACTTGGTCAAACCTTCCTAGGTTAGGACCACGGTCAAATCCCTCTCGATTCTTTCCATGAGCGAGAGGTCCACTTCAAGTTGAAGCGATCAAACCTTAGGACGGTTAGGATTGTCTCAAATATCACTGGTCAAACCTTCCTGATTAGGACCATGGTCAAAATCCCCTCTTGATTCCTTCCATGAGCGAGAGGTCCACTTCGATTGGCGATCAAACCTTCGACCGGTTAGGATTGTCTCAAATATCGCTGGTCAAACCTTCCTACAGTTAGGACCATGGTCAAAATCCCCTCTTGATTCCTTCCATGACGAGAGGTCCACTTCAGATTGAGCGATCAAACCTTAAGAATGATTAGGATTGTCTCAAAATTCCGATCGATCAAACCTTCCTACAGTTAGGATCATTTTTAAATTTTCACTCCTTGGTCAAACCTTCCTACAGTTAGGACCATGGTCAAAATCTTCTCTCGATTCTTTTTATGAATGAGAGGTCTACACTCCAACAAAGGGTTCGTTTCACCCAGAGAAAACACCTAGGGGTTCGTTTTTGCGAGAAGACACAGCGGGTTAGATTTTAGCCCCAAGAGAAACACAATTCCACAAACCTCGTATTCAAAATGCAGCATAGATGTCATTACCTAATGACACCTAAACTATGCTTTCATGCATAGGGATGTTATCTCTGTCCCTTATGAGGAGATAAGTGGTATCTAACACCGCATTTGGGGGTAATCAATTCCGTGATAATTGATCAAGCCTCATTATTCAATATCGTAGCATAGATGTCATTACCTAATGACACCTAAACTATGCCTTCATGCATGGGGATACTATCTGTCCTTATCGAGGAGATAATGCGCATCTAACACATCTTTGCAGTAATCAATTCAGTGATAATTGTAGAGCCTCATTATTCAATATGTAGCATAAAGTCTAAGAGAATTCACTCTTTTAGCACAGCGTCATATGTAGAGCGGACTTAGATAATCTACATGCTAGCGACTCAAGCGGTAGTTGGTAAAGGCTCATCAAATCCGTTGATGGTGAGGGTTTGCCAAAAATCCTATATCTATCATACAAGCAATAACTTGGGCAGTGGGTTCACTCTTCTGCAGGGGTCAAGCACTCTCCGTGATTTTAATGCGCTTTGTAACTCATTGCTAATGCAAATGTGCCATTACATCGCCTCGAAGCTTAAGCATGCTCGGAGGTTGTGGCGGTCCTTTGGCGAGACCGCCAGTTGCCCATTTCGCTTTCTTCAAGTGGGACAATTCCGGATACATATAAGCTTTCACGGAAATCGATATTGAGAAAACGGGCGGCCTTTTTCTCGAATGATTCTCAAGGCATTTCAATTATAGTGGTGACTTTCAAGATGAAGATGATTAGTCAAAATGGACTTGACATTTCAATCAATCAAATACAAATGCAACAGCTATTGATCCCAGTATGGTCGTTATGACGCCGGCGTAGCAGGATTCAAGCTGAAGCAAAACATGGGCCTCTTCTACAAAGTTCAGCGTTGAGCGAAGCAAGAGCATCTTATCAAAGTATTCGAGACCCCTCGACAAAATGGAGAAGTGCGAAAACTTGGAGGGTATCTGTAGGCATCAAAATTGTGAAGAACCTCAAATATGACTAAATCAT
This sequence comes from Asparagus setaceus, assembly GCA_012295165.1. Lineage (NCBI taxonomy): Eukaryota > Viridiplantae > Streptophyta > Magnoliopsida > Asparagales > Asparagaceae > Asparagus > Asparagus setaceus. The sequence goes on along the minus strand of CM022705.1, from coordinate 52,597,559 downwards.
GAGAAGATCGAAGAACAACGTCGTCGAAATCTCAGAAGTCAACACATGGGGAGATTGTGTCGCTACGGTCGCGAGACACTTGTTTGTCTGCATGCGGCGAGGCACCTTGATGTCTGCATTGGCGAGACACTTGTAATGCCTACGCGGCAGAACACCTTGATGTGCTGGCGAAGGCGCGTAATGCCACCGCCGCGGCGAGACACCTTGATGTGTCTGCTATTAGCGAGAACACTTGTGTGCCATACCGGCGAGACACCTTGATGTGTCTGCGCTATGGCGAGGCACTTACTATGTCTGCGCTAATGGCGAACACCGAGAATACTTGGAGCGAGCTCTTGAAGGGTCTAAATCAATGCGATGGGGCCGCGGCTTTATCAATGCGAGAGCGTTGAACCGCGTTAATAAGCGGTTACCGCGAAGATACGCCCACTGGGCGTAATTCTAGGAGCATTTAATGCGTGCCTAAAAGCGGAAAACCGTTGTTGGAAAGCGACTTGCCTGCGCCGGTCGGCGGCGACCCATCTGCCTCGCCCGGTGGCGGCATATACCTCGCCCGAGTGGCGACTTAGCATGGCGGCTTCGAGCTAGCTGTAAATCTCCGCACTTATGACACTTGTGGAGCACGTTTCCCAAAGACTATAAATACCCTCCTCGTCCACTTGGGCGATACATCGAAAGGAAAAATGAAATCCAAACTTAGGAGTTCAAGAACACGATCCGCGGAAATTCCTCGAGTTTAAGCCTTGACTTATTCTTGAGAGTAGATATCTTACCTTGCTAAGATATTTCTTTGAAGTTCTTGTTTCCTTCGCGAAGCACTAACTAAACCCGTCGATTGAATGATGTTTCGGTGGTCCACGGATTCACGTCCGTACAGGCAAAGTCCCATAAAAACAAAGAGATCTACACTTGTAGCATCTTTTGTTGAGTTTGTAAGAGAGTTATTTAATTTTCATTATGCGAGAACTAAAAGTGTAATTTTCTCTAGTTTTACAAATGGAAACAACTTCGACCAAACAACGTGCTAAATGCCTTATATTACATGGCGGATGTAAATCGAAAGGCTTTCTGATTTAGGTGCAACTATCTGAGGATTAGAAAGATATGTTTTGATCTCTTGAATGCCTTAGGCAATCTTCATCCCAAGCGAGCGACACCTTTCTTCATGAGCTTGAGAATGGTTGACATTTCCAGATAAATTGGAAATGAATGCGAATGTAAGCAAGCGCCCTTGGAGACCTGAAGCTCTCGAGGCTTCTAGGAGGTGGAAGTTCTTGGATAGCTTTGACTTTAATAGAATTGAGTATACCATCTGCTGTGACCACGAACCCTAGAAATTTGCCACTAGACATCCCGGAAAAGACTTAGTTGGGTTCATCTTCAGTGATGCCCTCATTATCTCAAATGTTGTCCTCAAATCGTGTAAATGATCACTTTTGTGGCGACTCTTGACCACTAAATGCGTCTACGTAGCATTCTCTTGTCTTAGTAAATGTTTTGGGAAGATAGTGGTCATGCCTTTGGTATGTAGCCCCGTTTTCAAGCGAAGGCATAAGCTATAACGGTATATTCACGGCGGTGTTGGAAGCGATGTGCTTTTCATCATCGGGGTGCATTTTGATCGATTGTATCGAAAAGCCATCCATAAAGACATCCTTTGAATCCACATGTGTTGTCGATAATGAGATCCGTGATTGGTAGAGGAAAATCATCTTCGGACATGCTAAATTTAAATCTCGATGTCGGCCGCGGTCGGATCTGTCCATTTTCTTCAAAGCGGGTACTATATTGGCTACCCGATCGAGGTGTTGAACCTCGAATGAACCACCTTGATCGACTTCTCGATTTCTTTCGATGGCCTTCATGACTTGAGGGAAAATGCGTCGTTCTTTATATTGAGCTTAGCACTTGGTTTGATATTAAGGTGGTGCATAGCCATTGAGGGTCTAAGCCGGGCATATCTTCATAACTCCAAAGCGAAGACATCGATATATTCTCATTACCAAGCGATGAGGTCCTCCTTTTCCTCGGTGGTCAAACTATAAGCTTATAAATATGGGTTTTGGATTAGCTTAGTCCCCATATTTACTCGGACTATTTTGTCATCGGTGGGTGGCTCGTTGTTCAAAGCGATGTTCCCATTGCATCCATTTGTTGACTTAGTGGATCTTGAATAATGACAAGATCATCCTCTTGAATCTCAAGTCGATCGGCTACCGCCATATTGGCCATTAGGGACGAGAAATTCATGTCCTATCGACTTTGGAATCGGAAACTATTCGGGCGATGAGTGCTACGAATGGCTCGGTCTCGACATGCCATGAATGCGATGGTGATTCATATCGACCCTTTACGAGTTTTATGATAATAATCATCGAGGGACATAAGCGGTCGGTTGGTGTCTTGATACCTTTTAGGTAGCTTAGTCCTTCTGCGAGGAAATCATACCCCATTTTCTTCATCAAATTTGGCCGTTGGCGAGAAATATGAAGTGGGTTCCTTTTCCTTCGCTTTGGGCTGCTCTAGCTTCGTTTTACCTTGGTGATTGACCTTTCTAAGGATAATGTCTTCGATCACTATTCTGGTGGTACCACAAAGCAACGCGAAGAGTCATTATGCCTTTGGGTCATCATGAGCGGCGGCCGAATTGGCATGTGCAATGTAGGTTGACATACTCGTGGCGAGAATTTACGACATTAAGTCGATATGACTTTTAACACCGGTCGCGTAAGCTAAATCATAATCTTCATTGAAAGCGGCGATATCGTCATCCGGGATCATTGGTCGATTACAAAGGATTTTACATCATTGAAAACAACTCCTTGTTGGGACTCTATGTCGACTTCATTTCATTTGTCATAGTCCTCGATCTGTGGTTCATTGGTTTGGCCTTCCTCAAGGTAGTGGGCGAATCGGTAAAATAATTCTCCACACCTTTGATAGGTTGCCTTTCGCGACCAATGTTTTAACCATCCCTCTTCATCTACATACTTCATGCATTGATGCAATGTAGGCGGGGACGATCAAGTTTTCATGGATCGAGGAATTGACCAATAGCAAATTATAGGGCGTATCGGCATCAATGGCGTAGCGGTGGCGTCGTCTTCAAGTCTCCTATCGGCATCGAGTTTGATTTTGCCCAAGGGGCGAGGTGGTGGCATTGAAACCGTAGATGGTAGTCGGTTGTCCTAATGATGCGGCGGTATCCCAGATGTTGTATAATTCTCAATGGGATGATACTCAATCACGGATCCGGGCCGCGAGCTCGGTTGATTCGGATAGATCAATATAGCGGTGAAGTACAACGGCCTATCATGCTTTGGTTCTTCACTTGCATGTCCTCCGATGAAAAAGTAATGCAAGGTATCGGCCCTGAAGACATGATGACATTGGGCACAAACTTCCGTTGTCCTTTACGGAAGTGGCGAGGCAGCCGTTATCATAGCGCTTCTCATGAGCTTCTCGGTAGATTGAGAGAGCGCAAGAGCTTCGAATAAGTGATCCGTAGGGATGTTGAAAAGTTGGGCTAACACAGTGGAAAGGTCTTGAAGTTTGGCGTGTCCTTCACGAGTGCTTTGTTGTAGCGGATCTCCCTTGTCTTGGACCCGTGAGACTCCTTCTTTGCTACATCGGCGTTACCTCGGGATACTCCCTTAAGAACTCCTTTCCACCTCGGGTGGCATGGCCAGCACGGGTTGGAAGCGATTGTTGCTTTCGGCGGGTCATTGATTTGCTCCTTTCCGTAGCGGTGGCGTTCTGAGTCTTCCCTCTGGACCTTGAAGAAGTCCATTGTTCATCGATAACAAGTCGGGGTGAACCCACATAATTTAAGCCTTCGGTAGTGTAAGGACCATACCTTGTGCCTCATTTGTTAGAGATCAAAGTTCACAACTCGGCTACTTTATGGATCGGTTTTACACCATCTTGCACTTGAATTCCATAAAGTCAGCCAAATTGGAGGCGACGGGTTTGAACACCTTCTTCGATCCTCCGCGAGTCATAACACACCTCTAACAAGACTTGGATCTTGTCCTTCAAAATGTAGCATGACCACTTGGGTGGTGTACCATTCGATGGTACATCGTATTTTGGATCATCCGTCCTTGAAGCTTCCTCAGGCTTCCTTATTTAAGGCGTGATCTTGTTCATTTTGAGTAAAGTTTTAAGGATTGGTATGACACGGTCATCCTTAAAATCATACTTTCTCACGAGGGCCGGGTGTCAAAAACATTGATTTACGCTTGAAGGGTCGGAGTAGGTTGGGTCTCCGGCCAAAGTCTCCTTCCCCTTCGATTGCTTTTGAGGAATAAAATTATTACGATTACCCTTTTATGGCGAGAATCACGGGTTCCTCGGCCGATCCTCTTAAGCATGTTCTCTTGCTCCCCTTGCCTCACGAGTTCCTCGAGTGTGCTTCAGCTTATCTTGAAAGTATGTTGATCGAGAGGTTGGCTCGCACATCCAGATAATGTGTAGCTTCGAGACTTGGTCGAGAATGCAGGGGCGGTCGAATGCAGCTTGCGAAAGTCTTGGACTCAGTCTTCTTTTGCTTTTCGACCCGCAAAGTGGCCATAGACACCTCGGTGTCATCATCGAAAAATCATGTCATAAAAGCCTTTGCACATCTTTCCAGAGATGAGAACCAGGTTCTAACCTTGAAACCACTTTCAGCGACTCCCTTAAAGTCTTGATGAATAATCGGGTCATAATAGGATCGTTAAGCTTATATGCCGGTTTAGCTTAAATAATAGATGTGTTGACCGGAGCTTTTGGTGAATTGCACTAGGTTAAGTGGCTTGAATTTTGGAGGATATGGGACATCATCCCATTCTATGGGGTATAGCCTAGCCGACTCCTTAGATTGCCCTTGGGTTTAAGAGCATCCGGTGCCTTTGGAAATCCGAAGCGTATGATCTTGCTCTTTTGTCTGCGGATTGACTCGCGAGATGACATTGAATGGACATCATGATCCCTCGTTAGTCTTCTAAGCTTGATTTGGATCCTCCTCGTCATCTTCTTCTTGCCTCTCCATCATTATTTCCTAAGCGATAGATTCTTGTTGCGCCAAGAATAGTAGCTTGTTGCTCTTGATCCTTGGTACCATCTCTTCTCGTTGGCCATGAGGACACTTTCACGATCACTAAAATCGTATTGAAGGTTGAGGCGTGCGATGCGAGAGTTCTCAAATTCTTGAGAGGTACCTAGCCAATTGGCTATAGTCAAACGGGATTGTCACTCGAGTGCGAGGCGGGTGCTTGATGGCCTTGACTATTGATTAATGCGCCTCGTAACCACGGGAATATTGAGTCGGGCGATTCAGGGCCTGTTAGGGTCTTGCTCCGCTTCTCCCAACCATGTTAATTGTCACTCAGGAATGACCACCTTGAGCTGCTTGTTTCTTATGGCGAAACCGCCGTCTAGTTGGCCGGGTCCGATAATCGCTCAAAAGCGAAATTTGGTGTCGATGAATATTGCGCGCAGCGAATAAGCTTCTCCAGGCGGCAATGAGATTGCATATGACTAGCATCAGCTTGCGAGTGAGGTAATCCGAGATCAGTGGGTGTTCCCCGGTTGATTACAGCGAGCCTGTATGAAAGGCTCTCCGTCGAGTTTGGCGACCACGGCGTTTCTCCTTTGGTTGGCCCGGCTTATGGCGAAGTTCGGTATGCGAGCGAGGTTCGTCGGCTGGAGAATGGACCTCATGTTGTAGGGTAGGTTTAAGATGGCGAGGTTAGTCATCGGCGCTTCTCTGGCGAGGTTAGTCATTCGGCGCTTCGACGAGGTTCGTCCACTTGCTTTGATAACACCCCGTCGAGGTTCATGATGGCCGAGGTTCATCATTTTGGCGCGATATGGCGAGTTTAGTCAGCAGGCGATGTTAGGTCATGTTGTTGGCGAAATTAAGCCAAAGCGAGCGAATCATCTCTTTCAAGGACTTCACATTGTTGAGGTTAAGCCACTTGGGCGAGCTTCGCGGCCGGACGTTAGTCTTGCGGACAAAGGTTAGCGGTAGGCGGCGTTAGATCTTGTAGGCGAGGTTGCATTTGGGCGGCGTTCGTCATGTAGGCGAGGTTAGCGGTAGGCGTTCGTCTTGTAGGCGGGTTAGCGGTAGGCGACATTCGTCTTGTTTTGAATGAACCCTTTGATGATGAGAGTTCGTTGATTTTCTTTGGGCGATAGTGGAATCCGTCCGCGAGACCAGGCTTCGAGAACGTCGGCCGAGCTTAGTTTTGTCGGGCGTTATGCACGCGTCTTGAAGTGGACCCTTAGAAGGTCGGTCTTCTCCGCGGCGGGCGAGGCTCGCCGAAGCCAAAACGGCTAAAACATCGAAGTGGACTTGGGTTGCTTAACAACCCATTTCTTAACCAGCATGTTAACTTTTGGAGCCTTGTCCTTGAGAGGCGAGGCGTCGTCGAGTTCACTTTCGAGGGATTGCGGCCACGGGTGAAGTCTCATCTCGAGACTTCGGCGACACTGCGTGTCTTCAGGGCTAGATGCCGGAGGAAAAGAAATTCCTCGTACTTCTCGATCAAACTTGATAACCAAGGTTTGAACCTGGGTTCGCACGCTTGTGCGATTGCCACCACCGGTTTATCGGAATGAATGGTTGCTCCCGTGGTAAGCCATCTTACGTAGGGTCGAAAAAGTTTATTGATTGAATGAATGGGTTACAATCAAATTCTCGATTCTGAGAGGAAGAGGATTGATTTGACTTCTCTTTTGTATGGGTTCTTGGTGGCGAGAGGATGCTTCACTTTCGATGCTCAAGTCGAGGTTGCTTCCGTTGACGTCGGATCAAAGGCTGCGAATGATCTAGAGTTCTTGCGAGGTTCGTGATCTCTCTCTGCGCAAATGCTTGATTTTCCAAAAGCTCTCAGCCCTTTTTCCAGCTAGCCAGCCCGTTGGGCTTTTAGCTATTTATTGGAGCTGCCCGATGTCGATGCGGTGCTTCTGATGCTTAGCTTTGCTATAGTAGCGGGGCCTTCTGATAGCGCGGCTACTCTGATATGAGCGATGGACCTCGTCGGACTCACGTGCTGGGCGGCCCGTTGAGCGGTTGGCGAACCTCGTCGGACCAGCGGCGGCGTAAGCGAGCCTTGTCACACTTTGATGCTCATGTAAAGATCGAACTCCGCTCCACGTGCGAACCTCGTATTGAGGTCGAGTCTCGCCTCTTGAGCAAGCCTCGTTTTGAAGCGTGCACTGGTCTAGCCTCGGTTGAATGTCGAGATTCACTGCTGTAGGTGAACCTCGGTTGAATGTCGAGTTCGCTGCGTAGGCGAACCTCGGTTGAATGTCGAGATTCGCTGCTGTAGGTGAACCTCGGTTGAGCGTCGAGGTTATTTGCGGTGGGCGAATCTCGGTTGAGTGTCGAGGTTCGCTGTGGCGAACCTCGGTTGAATGTCGAGTTCGCTGGCGTAGCGAACCTCGGTTGAGTGTCGAGGTTCACTGCGTAGGCGAACCTCGGTTGAATGTCGAGGTTCGCTGGCGTAAGCGAACCTCGGTTGAATGTCGAGGTTCACTGGCGTGGCGAACCTCGGTTGAGTGTCGAGCCCATTTGCTTGGCGATCCTCGTTTGACTTTGATCTTTGCGGGCGAGCCTCGTCAAACTCTTGTTGTGGCGAGCCTCGTCGAACCGGCGTTGTGGGCGAGCCTCGTCGAACCGGCGTTGTGGGCGAGCCTCGGCGGACCACCGTTGTAAGCGAACCTCGTCGGACCATTGTTGAGCTTCGTTTCTCGTGCGAACCTCGTGTTAAGATTGAACTCCGCTCCGCGTCACGAACCTCGGTTGAGCGTCGAGCCTCGCAGCCGGGGCGAACCTCCTCTTTTGTCTCTTAGCGTTTTCTAAGGCTTACGTGAGAACATGCTACGACGAGCGAGTTGTAACTTTCAAGCCGTGCGTCGAAGCGGACCGAATTATATATGAAAATCGACTATCTCGGCGAGGCCGAGCCAATTGTTTCAGTCATTTTGCCCAATTCTTTCGGTTCGAGATATCAGTACTTTTGTCTATTTTGTAGAGTCAAGCATTCAGATGAACTTAACCTTTAGGCGGACCTGACTTCACTCAGATGGACCCTTAAGCTCTTTTGCTCATTCCGAGTTGCTGTGTAGGGATTAAGGCAATTTTTATTACCTACAGATCACTTTTACCAATATATTTTCTAGTTAAAAAATAATAAACTCTGATGCAATTTCGAATCGCAGCTAAACAGAAGCAGCAATCTACAACTCCATATGAAATACCAGCTGAAAAGATTGCACACAATATGCTGTCAATAGTTCTACATTGGATTCCACTTTGGATACTTAAGCATGAAGAAATTCGTGGCTCCTACCTACCTATGCGATAAAGGCTACTCTATAACCTATTTTTATGTATGTTTTGACAAATTTGCTCCTGTGGGTCCCACCTTAACACCTTTCATGACAAAGCATCTCAAAATAGTATCTTGAAAACTCTATAAAAGAAGATGGAGCTCATGAAGTTGGAGGAGGCTTTTTGAAGAGTGAAGTACCAAGCACAAGTTTTTGTATCCATTGATGTTGCCTTGGGATAAGTAAAATCAAGAGGTACACAAATCTCAAAGATGGGCTTCATATCTTTCACGGATCCCAAGGCAATATTAATGGTTAGAAAAATTGGTGGATGACTATTCCTATCAACTTAAGTTTATAGGAGCCTATATATATATATATATATATATATATATATATATATATATATATATATATATATATATATATATATATATATATATATATATATATATATATTGAAAAATGGAAAAACTTGATAGTGATGTGGACAATTCTAGCACATGTAACTTTAAAAATAATTCTCTCTCTCCTCTTGAATGTATGAAATTGAATTGTCTCATCACTACAAGGAACTTGGTACCAAGGTTCTCCATATTCCTCATATATATTACCACATCACTACAAAGGAACTTGGTACAAGGTTCTCCATATTCCTCATATATATATATATATATATATATATATATATATATATATATATATATATATATATATATATATATATATATATATATATATATATATATATATATATATATATATATATATATATATATATATATATATATATATATATAAAAAAATATGTAGAAACTTGGTACAAACATAATGTCTTGGTAGTGAAGTGTCTCATTCATCCACTCTCAACCATGTGAATGTGGTCCATTTGAATGAGTGGATGTGAATGAATCATTCTACAAGCAAAAACTTGTGCTTGGTACAAGTTCCTCCATATATATATATATATGTGTGTGTGTGTGTGTGTGTGTGTGTGTGTGTGTGTGAAAAATGGAAAAACTTGGTACCAAGTTCCTCAAAGGAACTTGGTAGTGATGTGGACAATTCTAGCCCACACATGTAACTTTATAAATTAATTCTCCTCTCTCCTCCCTTGAATGTGTGAAATTGGAATTGTCGCACATCCTTCAAGAAACTTGGTACCAAGTTTCTCCATATTCTCTCTCTCTCTCTCTCTCTCTCTCTCTCTCTCTCTCTCTATATATATATATATATATATATATATATATATATATATATATATATATATATATATATATATATATATATATATATATATATATATATATATATATGGGTTGGATCAAATGAGAACTCCTCACAAATATGAGAACTAAGAACCAAATCTCTATCCTTAAATCTTTAACCAATCAACGGTTGTGATTAAACTCTATTAAATTTAAAATTTTAACTAAAGAGCACGCTGGTCGTAGAATCAGTTAGATTATAGGCAGTTTTTTCTTTCCTAACTAAGCGCAGCCTTCTTCCTTATTAATTTCGTCTAATCTTCAACCAATCTACCCTTAAATTTAACTCTATCAATTTCGTCCAATCTTTATTTTTTTTATCATTTTTTTCAGGTTCGTCCGCGCGAATTGTTGCATATCATCAAGTTTCAGATTCAGCAAATCAATAATTTTTCGTTTATCTGTGTTGTCATGGAAAGCGTGGATTGTTATCGTAATCATCTTTGTTTCGATCCTTTTATTTTGATTTATTTTTTTACATTTGTTGTTTTAGTCGAAAGCATTTTTGTGCTTGAATATCTGAGAATCATATTTTATTTTTAACGAGAATCATCTACGAGTTTTACTGAATCACCTTGATTTTAAATCGATGTTGTTGTTAAATGTTGTGTGCTATCAATGTTATTGTTATGTTACGTAATCTTATTATCAATTTTGTTACGTTACATAATCTTTATCAATTTTTTGAATCTATTGTGAATGTTTACGAATCTATGGTCTAAATAACTAATTTTATAATCTATTTAAAAATACGAATCATATTATTATATATAGAGAATCATTTCGTTATTCTTACGAGAATCATGTAGTATAAATTATGGAATCTCTTTAATTCTAAAATAATAATTTTTGGTATCCATTGTTTGATGGATATAGAATCATATTATAATATGTCGAGAATCGTATTATAACGAAATCTAATATTTTAGTTTGCGATATGCATGCGAGAATGCATTATGTATTACAAACCTAGAAAAAACCCTGTCGAAACGCATTTTAAAGACATTAAACATAGTCGATTAGTCTATTTTCACTAATTTTAACTACTTAAGTTCGCGATTTCGCTAAAAAAATCAGTTTTTAGGGATTCCACATAAAAAAAAATCTGAAAATACCTCTTTTCTTCATGTGTTGTTGACAATTTACACTTTGATTCGTCATTCTTGCGTTTGCTGTTGATTCTGTGATGATTCGTTGTGTTTTGGCTGAGTGATTTTGGCGGAGAGAGCGAGCGATTCTCGGCATTTTTAGGGTTTTCGTACCTGTGCTTTTTATCTTTTTATCCTTATTTCAGTTTCTAATATTTATTTAATTACAATTCTGCCATCTTGATTTTGGCAGAGTCTCCGTCTCTGGTTTTGTATGATGGATGGTTGATATTGGGTTCTTAGTTCTCATATTTATTTGGGTTCTCATTGGAACCAACCCATATATATATATATATATATATATATATATATATATATATATATATATATATATATATATATATATATATATATATATATATATATATATATATATATGATGCTTGGTATTGAGGTGACTCATTCTCATCCACTCATTTATATATATATGGTACTATTGAAAATATTCACCACTCATTTAAATGGTCCAAAATATACCATTAACTATCCAGTGTATGTGGCATGTGAATGTGGTCCTCCCCTTTAAATAAGTGAATGAGAATGAGCCAGCTCACTACCAAACACCAAGTTTATGCTTGGTACCAAGCATACCCATATGTATATGACACCCATATTTGCATGCACATACTCAACATTAGAATAAAAGCAACAGATTTTATAAAAACAACACCCCATCTTATTTTTTAGTGGCTTATAATCCAAAATAAACCATTTGTCAAATATGTCAAATGGCTTATAAGCCACTTTGACCGGTTGTCAAACATGCTCTCAATGTTAGGAATAGCAATGAGTATGGAATATTGGTTCGTGGCATCACAATATATCTTTCTTGAAATTTCAATCTTTCAAAAACCCGATAAACCTTCTATAAAATGGAACTCCTAATCTTATAACACTAGTAGAAAAATGAGCAATCTAGATGGAAAAAACCGTCTAGTTTGTCCAAATTTCCGTCTAGTTTGACCAAACTAGGCAATTGATCTAGAAAATTCCGTTTAGAATATTTCCGTCTAGATTGAGTCAAACTAGGCGGAAAATCGATCTAAATTGATCAAGCGAGGCGGAAACCAACCTAGATGGTTTATTTTTTCGTCCGGGTTGCAACCTAGAGCGGAAAAACCGTCTAGGTTGCAACCTAGGCGGTTTTTAGTCTAGGTTGCAACCTAGATGGAAAAAGCTTGTCTGGGTTGGCCACTAAACGGTTTTAAGTCTAGTTGCTATTATAACAACCTGAGCCAGTTTTCCGTCTAGGTTGGTCAACAAACGGTGTTTCCGTCTAGGTTGCTATTATTCGAGAAAAAACATCTTTGAAATGTGGTTTATTACGCATTTTACATTTACGATATACAAATTAATATATATTTGATCGAAACAAAATGTAATACACATCCAACTATATTCCAATCCAATTCAATAATACACATCCAACAATCCAATCGATCAATAATATGCATCCAACAATCCAATAAAGCTGTTTCAACAACGATCCACCCCACAACCACAACCAACAATCCAATGCACACATTAGGGAATCATTTATTTACAACAAATATACAAAGAATCACGAGTACAAATAACATAAAGTATTCTTGCAAATAAATCTTGTTTAGTGTATAAAATTCCAAAACCCAAACCTCACATCTTGTCACTTGCGGGTCAATTATCGTCATCTCGACTGAAAGTCAAATTGATTTTGTTATAGAATCATGTGAATTTGACATTATATCAAATCTAAATGTTTTCTTTATGTATTAGTCCCTAAATATTCAATTTAGCATTAGTTCCTTATGTTTTCACTTTAAAGAAAATAATAAGCAATTATTGACTTTTTAGGTGGGGGATATGCAATAGAAATATTTTCTACATAGTATGTAACTATTAAATATTATGGAGACCAATATATAATTATATGGACATTTTACGCATTTAAAGGAGTCATATGTAATTATAATAGAATTTATGAACTCATTTTGAAATTGGATTAACGGAATAAAGATACCTGCTGTTGCTTCTTCGAGCGGTACTACCACTTTTGATGTTGTAAGTCCTATAACATCACCGAGACAGTCGGCCAGTATCCACCGCCAAGCAACCTATAATGTAAGACATGACCTCGTCCATCGATGCGGGCCCTTAACACAATAGTACTCATCTCCTTAGTCACTGAGCGAGCAATTCGGTCCACCCTTCCACGTGAAAGCAGAGACTCGTGGGAACAAGTGGCATAAATCTTGGATGGTGCTTTGTTGGCTGCTGTAGATGACATGGAGGATCACGATGAATGATCTAGCGCCGGTGTAGCTCCAACCGTGCAATGGATATCTTCCTCTCCTATTATTATGGGTGAAAAGGAACCACATAAGTTTTATGTTCGAATTTAATAAATTAAATAATCTTATTATGTATATTATTCAAAATCGTTAATATTCACTAAGTACTCATGAATTTTTATCAAATAGCAGGTTATATCAATATTTAGTATTACGTTTTGATTGTTTACCTATTATATCCCAACACGTTAAGGTAAGATTGATGTTATCCTCTCTGATAGCATGTGAGGATCGGGCTCTCCTTCGCTCCCTCTTGAGACATATGCATTCTTTGCCACCTCCTTTGTTGCAAGTTCAAACCCTCCTACATAAATTATCAAGATTAAGCGTCAATTGCAACATTGAGAAAAGATCTAAGAAAATTTAAAGAAAATTAGAATAAATTTGATTAACAATTCTAAATAAGTTATAATTAAGTCTTACCACCAACTTCGAGGTTTGCCTTCATCTTATCCTTATTTTTCTCATCGACTTTATCTAGATCCTGAAGTTAGCATATACCAACTTTGCCTTTATGTTCATCGGCATTATTGATTCCCTATAATTTTATAAATTTATAAGACTTTGTCGTCATATTATGCCGCGAAGATCTTTAAAAATTTTAAATAATATATACAGCTCTCGACAATAATCATCCTCGAGGATAGCATAGGTGTGAACCCAAGTGGTGGTCATGTAACTTTTTCCTCTATTCTTGACCCTTCGTTGATTTGTTCTTTAAAAATTGAATATCGGTAAAGTTACAATGAATGAAAATATCATGACATGTATATAGTATATCATAAAACTAACTGTCTTGACCTCGGTGTCCCGATACATGAGTTTGTGAAATGAAGCTTGTCAACCCTTTCATCAATGTTCAAAATCATTTGCCAGGTCCTCAGTATACTTGTCATATGTTTACGTCTAATTTGATGTCTCCTTTGTTTGAGGATGGTTTCAACCTTAACATTAAAAATATAGTTCAAGCCCACGGAAAGTCCTCAAGACAAAAATATTCTGTAAAATATGCATGCATATTTTAATTACGATAATACAATATCTATTGCTATTCAATAATAAATGAATAACATGAATAATTACCATAAAGTCCTTCCATATCTGCATATCTTTGTCCACGGTAGTTCCTTAAAATTGAAATCACAGTTGACAATGCTTGCTCTACGTCACGAGAACCGATGTAACTATTAAATCTCGGTAAGCACCAATAGGCAATGCTTCATTATTCGGTGAATAATGGCTCTCACCCTTGGTGGTTGTTTGGACTCGGGCTTGCCCCAGGCGTCGTCTGCTATCCGATCGGCATAGCACCTATAATAATAACAATATGATAATATATCATGTAACTAAAGAACATGTAGCCACATTACAATAAAATTAAAAGTGCTTACTATAGGACACCTATAAAATTTACCTTTATCTTCCTCCCTTTTTTAGCTTGGCCTAGCGGTCATTCTAACCTCCATTATAGGCATGATCTCATTATACCTTTTATCAGCTAATGGGTGGTGCTTCATTGCTACTTACGGAGGTGTCGCGTCTGGTAGGTGTAGGCGGCGATACTCATCGTCTTGGACCGCAAATCGGCATGAAATGTTGGAGAAGAGAAGGAGGGTGTCCATGAGTCCAATCAATTAATAAAGAGGATAATTAATATAAAAATTAATAAATCACACCTATAAATATTAGCGAGTATTAATACCTATCTCATGTGATTGTTACGGTGGTGCCGGATGGCGGTGTCGAAAAATCCAAGTCGTATTCAAGAAACAATATGAGCTACATTACTAATATTTTAAAAAATTTATGCAACTATTAAACCAATTGTACGCATAAAGTGATATTGGTGGTGCACGAGTTGAGTGCAGTGTTGAAAATCCCAATCTGCAACCAAGCGATATAAGTTAGATGACTAATTTTTATTTAAAATTTATTAATATATTAAATAATTTATTAATATATTAAATAATTTGAAAATAAGCAATTATTATATGGAGTCAATATAAGAAATGCATACATAAGTAAAGAAAGGTCATGCAATGCCTAACCTTTCAATCGGATACATCAACGATAAGTAAGGACCCGTAATCATAGCCTCTCTTGCAAGATGTTAGGTAAGATGGACCATGATAAGTAAAGAAAGCGGAAATATCACTTCCATATTGCATAAAGTAACTTCGGATATCCTTCAAGTTTATTAAATTCACCCACATCTATAACTTTAGAGCACAATTTTACGAAGAATCCAATACTCAATAATAATCTTGGCTTCTTTATCCATATTGTTGCAGTGCAGAAGCAATTGATGAAGAAGGGCGTGGTAATCCGCGGTCTTCAAACTTAAGAGTTTCTCTCTTGCACGGACATTATTTGATATGTTAGAAGAGTAACCATCCGGCGACTTTCTGGGTTGAGAATTTCACAAAATCTCGCATCTGCTCGGTCGACATTGTAACACGAGGCGGAGCAACTTCATTCTTTTTGACCAGCGTCTTGTGCATGCAAATCATTCGAATATTCAAGCCGTCAAGTCTTGGCGAGCCGTAGGCCATCCTTGACTTATTGGCATGCTATAAGAGAGTTGACACTATATTATAGCAAACATTTTTCTCAATATGCATCACATCTAAGTTGTCTTTGGATTTTAAGCTTTGCCGTAAGGTAGGCTGAAAGAAGATACTAAATTTAGTCCATCCTCTAGGCAATTTTTGGCTTCATCCTCATCTTGCAATCTCCGGACGGTTCTCTTACGCTTCATTGATTTTTTCTCTTTAAGGAGTCTCTTACTCAGAGCTTGGCGTGCCAGAATAACGATTTTTCCAAACCTTACCGGATACCCCTCAAGCAAGCTGTACAATCTCATCTCGGTCATCGGCGGCTTCATCCTCTTCTCAAGCTATGCCATCAAACATAGCGACATTTTTGAAACTTATGACTCAAGGGTAACCACCTTCTATTAAACCATAGCGGCTCTTTGGCTATGTGCTAATTGAGCGACTTCAAATTAGGACCACATCTGGGACAAGCATACTTGCCCGCCGTGAATAGCCGGACGATTAGCAAGCGGGGAAAATCATTAATCGTCCACATTAAAATAGCACGTAATCTAGCGACTCTTTAAGATGAACATCATGCGTCATTACACCCTCATGCCACAATTTGTTTCACTCATCAATTAGCGGCTCCAAATAGCGTCAATATCATTCCCGATGCGTGCCGGTATCGACGAAGTATGATATCGGTACATTTCTTACAAAGCAATGGAGGTAAATTATATGGCATTAATACTTGGCCAAGTAGAGGCTCATTACCCCAAGCGGATTGAATCGATAAGCTAGATAAATGCGATATTTCTACAATCATCGATTAAAGCGGGGATAGATTTTATCAATATGCTTCAAGCTAAAGCATCGGCGGATGTCTCAATTTACCATCATCTATTCGATCATCTTTATGCCACCTCATGTTCTTTGCGGTCTCTTTGTTCATATACAATCGTTGCAATCTAGGGACCAATGGAAAATGTGAAGCACCTTTCTTTGGAATTTTCTTACGCATCCCCTCTATACGGTGTCCTCCTGTTGAAGAGTTTTTCGTTGTTTCCAGAAACTCCACCGCGTCGGACACTCACGAAGGTCTTTATTGGCTTTATAGTATAGCATACAATCGTTAGGACATGCATCGATTTTATTATAATCAAGACCAGGCGAAAACAATCTTTTTGATAAGTTGTTGAGGTATGCTAGCCTCTCCTCCGAGAATAACCGTCGAAGCAAATCTAGAAGCATTTCAAAATAATTATCGACCATTCCACTCGGTGTCTTAATATCGAGGTTTGACATGAAGAAAATGCAGATGTCGGTACAACCCTCATATAGCTCCTTTTCATGATCTTCTACTAGCTTCATTATCTCCTCTACATCTGCGAATATCTTCAAGATTTTCCTCACCTTGACATCTGACCTTTTACATCATTTCAGATATCATCTTCAATGTCATCTCGGTATCATCTTCCCCATTGTCATCGATATTATTTTCGATCGGACGTGAAACCATATCATTGAACATTCTCTGCGTATCGTCTAGCAGTAAGCCAGGGGACGTACCAACATGCACATTCGGCTTCTCATCTTCAATACAATCTTCTCAGTGATATGACCAATATTTATAGTTCTCATCAAAGCGATTTAATTAGATGGAGCCGTATATCATTTCTATTCGATAGCTTCATATTCCTACAGGGGACAATACATAGCACCGCTACTTAGATTTCAGTTCATTTGACATACCGAATCGTCACATCCTTATATCGGCGTGTCACGAAATCTTTCAAGTCGAGGATATCTATCCACGATTTGTCGGGAATTACCCTCATCGTAAATTTTATACAATTATTAACTTCAATTAATCTCACTACTTTCATGTAAATTTATGAATGGAATACGTAATAATATCGCACAACTCATCCTACCTACCATACATACATCATTTAATAATTAAAAATTTTCTTTTAAATTAAATTTAAAATGTATATAGGAAATAATTACCACAATCTACGGTGTCATAGGAAGGCTTCTATCCCATTAAGAATATAGTAGTGCCTACATCCAACCCATGCTTTGTATGTTTTATTTCTTGTAAATTTAGTGAGAACCTACTGTTCTCCTGTACCTTTGTCTTAGATGTTATAATGCGTATTGGCGATGGGCAAGCGCGAGAACAACATAAGCTTATTGTACGGAGAACAACGAATCGTGCTACCGTAACTTTCAAGAAATGAAAACATATAAAGTATACAAAGATGAATGTATACACTACTATATTCTAACCGTCAGAAGGGACGGATCCAATAATTAAATTTTAGTTCCAATTCTTTCTTCTTATAATATAAGTAAGCGATCATTTTGGGTAGAAAATTTCATCTCCTACCCAAATATGAGTCATTATATCTTATATATTATAAGTCAAAAATTGGATGTAATATTGGACGGAAATCTAGGGATAAGCGTTATCTTTTTCATTCACCTAAATTGGATATATAACACATTATAATTTATTATAATGTGTTATATATCACTCTATTATGGAATTTTTTATTTCCGTAATTTATCACAAACTCATATCATCACACATAATTTTGAGTGCGCCGCGGAACTTAGTGTAAATCGGCTATCATAATTGGTGTTCAATTAGAGTTAATCTTTAACTAAGTATTCAATTAAATTTATGATTAATCGGGTTGTTAGCATAGGGTAATTAAGCGAATTTTTTAATTAGTTTTATAAAGCGTACTTGTTAATTTCGTCATAATTTAGGGTATTTAAACTAAATCAATAATAAATTTGAAAACGATGGAAAAAATAAAGATCAATAACAACCGAAAGCTGTCGGAGTCAATGGGCAATCAATCAAAGGAAGGTCGTGAAAGCAATGAAAGAGGTAAAGGCAAAGACACAATAAAATCGAAGGGGAGAATAAGGAAAAAGTATGTAATGAAACAATGAAACCGTGGAGGTTGGTCAAAGTGGAAAAGGGTCCGTCAATAAAGGAAAGGCGGTCAGGTTAAGTCAGGTCAAATTAAATTATCGGTCTAGGAAATTGGTGGTTAGATTGAAACCCAATTAAATTACTAAATTGATTTTTAAAAATTTAAAAATTAAAAATTATTTTGATCAAACTAGGCGGAAAATTTCCGTCTAGTTTGATCCATCTAGTTAGGTTATTATTCTACTAGTGTAAGCTACATAATATGGCTTTTTATAGCTTATACTATTTCATTTAAGTTGTTGAAAAGTTTAGTGTTATTTTGAAAATACTTGGATATTTATTGCAAAGCGCCGAAAGTTCTTGAAGGTTTAGTGTAATTTACCACTAAAATTTTATCAGCCCACCAAATTTTTTTGTATCAATGCATCGTGTCGGAGCGTGATGAACATTGTCCTTTTTTTTGAGAAGAAGGTGATTCAGCAGTGGAGAGAGGACACGTGTCAACTTGATAGAACGAGCCATTTGGGCAGCAGCCATCCTCCTACTACCAGACCCACATCCAATCTCCAATCAAACATCTCCGACAAAACTATTACATTTCCTGCCATTGATCCCCAAATCCCGCACTAGATCTTTAAAAATACTCGCAGCACCCAAGGGCACTATCGTAATCCATCACATACCTTTCCTAACAAAAAACCTATTTAAAAAGTACTGAGAGCAGTTACTGATTCGTGTCCTGTCTCATAGCCTCTTCCCCCTTGGACTTTTGGGAATCGATCGAGATGGGAGCGAGAAAGAGAACGCTCTCAATTAACACGGAGAAAGCGAGAGGATCAGAAGCAGGAGGGGTTAACGGCGGGTTAACGGGGGGCGAGGTTCAGCCGTTAAGCCCGGCCGCGAGGCTCTTCCATCAGCCGCACTTCAACTGCAACATCATAGCGATGATGGGGACGGGGAAGACGATCGAAGCTGACGCCGTTAAATCCGGGCTCGAGGCCAGTATCGCCCGTCATCCCCGCTTCTCTAGCGTCCTGGTAATAGTTTTGGAATCTTATTTTTGCATAAAAATCCCTCTTACTGCTGGATTTGCAACTTCCAATCACTTGTTAATGTTCATATTGTGATGTTATTGAATTGAGAGTAAATTATCCGTTTCTTAATCCAATGAATACCAACATATGATGACTAAATACAGCAACAACAAAGAGTTTTCCCTCATTTTTTGGTCGTCTACGAATCATAATATTTAATTAAATTAGGTCGCCTACAGAAATCATAAGTTCATAACACTTTATTCTGTTATGTCAGGAACGTGTCTTTCTTAATTGTGTATAGTCAAGAGTCCTCCTTGGCAATTTACTATGGATAATACTAACCGTACTATACTATTTTGTACTAGTAAAATTAACGGTGTTATTTGAGATGGCATCAGAACAATGTTAGAATCCTACGCGCTATATATTTCTATAGGAGATTGAAAACAAGAAGAGTGAACTCAGCTTTCGGCCCATAAAAGGGCCATCAATCTATGGAAACATATTAGAAAGGAAAATTATAACCCTCATCGCTCATCACAACTTCAGAGTTTTGGTGCAGTGCAGTGGCAAATTCCTTTAACATGATACTGAAATGCTATCAATCTGCAGGGTATGGTAGAGTATAAAATTATATCCCTCTACTCTTAGTACAACTTGGGAGTTTTGATTTAGTGTTAGCGTCCTTTAACATAGCTTGGACTTTACAGTTTAGTTATCGCGACTTTTATTGTAATTTATTAACCCTCTTTGGGAATGGTGCATTTAACCCTTGCAAACCACCACGATCAATTAATTTTGTTTTTATGTACGATAAGATCAACCTCTAATTCCTAAGAATGTCCTAGTTTCTAATACTATATCGTAGTGTATATCTAAATGTTCTTCATAACAAAAGAAATGCTAAAATTGATAGTTATATTTGCTGACCATTATTTAGTAGAAAATGATGACAGAGTCGTCCTATACTATCGTCCTAAACTACATATAGATATCTTTTTAGAAAGCTAAATACAGACATCCAACTTAGTGTGAACCCCCACGTGGGTGGGCCACCCACGTGGGTTCTTTAGGCCACAAACCGAACTGGGTTCGGTTTTCCATACAATGTGGGGCCACCCACATGAAAGAAAACAGAATGTTTTCTTTTTGTTCCTATAAATAGGGGTTGGAGCAACTAGGGTTTTGGGGATGTTTAGGAGGCCGAAATTAGGGTTTTGGCCGTCGTTTGAGAGAATTTGTGAGATTAGAGAGTTTATTTGAGGGTTTTATTGGTGAGATCTTGTGTGATTGTAAAGCCTATTGTATTCTCTTCTTTCTAGTAGTAAATCTCTCCTCGCACCCCGTGGGCGTAAATGACTCTTAGAAGCATTAAAATTGGTATTTTCTATTGATTTGATTTGTAATAGGCTTTTAGGTTCTCGACAGTCAGTCCTAGAACGATGAGAGGAAAAGTAAATATCATTTGTTGAGATATTTGCTTGGATCTTGTTTCCTTGGTGAGGCGGGAATTCTTATTGCGATCTAGCTCTCTTGTTGTGGCCATTGTTGGTAGAGTCTTGGAAATTTTCCTTACAACAAGTGGTATCGAGCCGATTTCAGATCTAGGGTTTTGGAGTTTGGTGGAGGAAGATTCTTGTGTGAAGCTTAGCTCTTGGAGTTCTCGGCCGGTGGAATAGCATTAGGAGTTGCTTGTTGGAGATTTCGCTTTCCTCGTGTGATTAGGAAATCTATTTGGAATCCGATCTAGGGTTGATTAGGTGATTCTTTAATCCTATCAAAGTTCTTTCTCTACAATTTGGAGTTAGTTTGCAATGGGAGAAGAAGGTGGCTGACAAGTCAATGCGCGACAATGCAAATGCAAGTTGGTTTTGAACACCAAAATTAATGTGGTGAAGTCACGGACAAAATCAACTTTGGTTTGTGGATGAGCGGCGTCAGGGATCGCTCAATGCTCAAAATTTGGAGGAAACCATCATGGTCCACGAGAGGCCACCTAAATATGAAGAGGAGATATGGGATAAGATGAATAGGAGCAGCGTGTGGGGTGATCAGGTCATGTTTGGAGCAGAGTAAAATATGATGTGCTTGGGGTGGCGTCTGCCAATGAAGATGTGAAAAATTCTCAACAATAAGTATCTCATGAAGAGTGTTGAAACAGGTTGCACTAACTGCGAAGACTCTTCGAGTTTGAGATGTTCGGAGCACCTCACTGCTGGCTCATGTGAACAACTATACTAAGTTGTTGTCCGACTTGGCAAATGTTGATGAAAGATAGCGGATGAGTACAAGGCGGTTATTTTATTGGGCTCCTTACGATGAGGAGTATGACACCTTGTACTCACTTTGTTGAGCGGACGTACTTCTATCGGCTATAGTGAAGTTACTACGCATTGACCAACCATGATTTGAGGAGGAAGGACAAAGAGACTTCCGTCACGAGTACTTGAGCGAGGCCTTGTCGGCGAAGGTAAAAGCCCATATCCAGAAAGGTGGTAATAGAGGGAGGTCAAAGTCAAGAAGGCGCCACCATGTCAAAGAACCATGTGCGTCCTTTAACATAGCTTGGACTTTACAGTTTAGTTATCGCGACTTTTATTGTAATTTATTAACCCTCTTTGGGAATGGTGCATTTAACCCTTGCAAACCACCACGATCAATTAATTTTGTTTTTATGTACGATAAGATCAACCTCTAATTCCTAAGAATGTCCTAGTTTCTAATACTATATCGTAGTGTATATCTAAATGTTCTTCATAACAAAAGAAATGCTAAAATTGATAGTTATATTTGCTGACCATTATTTAGTAGAAAATGATGACAGAGTCGTCCTATACTATCGTCCTAAACTACATATAGATATCTTTTTTAGAAAGCTAAATACAGACATCCAACTTAGTGTGAACCCCCACGTGGGTGGGCCACCCACGTGGGTTCTTTGTGCCACAAACCGAACTGGGTTCGGTTTTCCCATACAATGTGGGGGCCACCCACATGAAAGAAAACAGAATGTTTTCTTTTTTGTTTCCCTATAAATAGGGGTTGGAGCAACTAGGGTTTTTGGGGATGTTTAGGAGGCCGAAATTAGGGTTTTGAGCCGTCGTTTGAGAGAGAATTTGTGAGAGATTAGAGAGTTTATTTGAGGGTTTTATTGGTGAGATCTTGTGTGATTGTAAACCCTATTTGTATTCTCTTTCTTTCTAGTAGTAAATCTCTCCCTGCCTTGCAGTGGGCGTAGGCTGAAACCGTAAAATTGGTATTTTGCTATTGATTTGATTTGTAATAGCTTTTGGGTTCTCTCGACGGGTCAGTCCTAGAACCGATGAGAGGAAGAGTAAATATCCCACTTTGTTGAGATATTTGCTTGATTCTTGTTCCTTGGTGAGGCGGAATTCTTATGCGATCTAGCTCTCTTGTTGTGGCCATTGTTGGTAGAGTCTTTGCCGAAATTTTCCATCACAGCACAACAAGTGGTATCGAGCCCGTGATTTGATCTAGGGTTTTGGAGTTTGGTGGAGGAAGATTCTTGTGTGAAGCTTAGCTCTTGGAGTTCGACTTGGTGGAGATAGCATTAGGAGTTCTGGTTGGAGATTTCGCTTTCCTCGTGTGATTAGGAAATCTATTTGGAACCGATCTAGGGTTCGATTAGGTGATTCTTTAATCCTATCAAAGTTGTTCTTTCTCTACAATTTGGAGTTAGTTTGCAATGGGAGAAGAAGGTGAAAGCAAGAAGTCAACGGCGAAAGTACAATGCAAATGCAAGTTGGTTTTCGAACACCAAAATTAATGTGGTGAAGTACGACAAAATCAACTTTGGTTTGTGGATGGCGGCGTCACGGGATCGCTCAATGCTCAAAATTTGGAGGAAACCATCATGGTCCACGAGAGGCCACCTAAATATGAAGAGGAGATATGGGATAAGATGAATAGGAACGCGTGTGGGGTGATCAGGTCATGTTTGGAACAGGAGCTGAAATATGATGTGCTTGGGGTGACGTCTGCAATGAAGATGTGAAAAATTCTCAACAATAAGTATCTCGCGAAGAGTGTTGAGAACAGGTTGCACTTGCTGCGAAGACTCTTCAGGTTTCAGATGTTCCGGAGCACCTCACTAGCGGCTCATGTGAACAACTATACTAAGTTGTTGTCCGACTTGGCAAATGTTGATGAGAAGATAACGGATGAGTACAAGGCAGTTATTTTATTGGGCTCCTTACCTGATGAGGAGTATGACACCTTTGTACTCACTTTGTTGAACGGACGTACTTCTATCAGCTATAGTGAAGTTACTAACGCATTGACCAACCATGATTTGAGGAGGAAGGACAAAGAGACTTCCCGTGCGAGTACTTCAGGCGAGGCCTTGTCGACGAGAGGTAAAAGCCCATATCCGAAAGGTGGTAATAGAGGGAGGTCAAAGTCAAGAAGGCGCCACCAATTGTCAAAGAACCAATGTGCATTCTGCAAAGAGCAGGGACATTGGAAGAGAGATTGTCCAAAGCTCAAGGAGAAAGAAAATGGCAAAAAAAAGGCCCTAAGGCCAATGAGGTGAATATTGCTAAAGGCGATGATTCCGACGATTCGTGCTATTCTCTATTGATTACTCCGGAGGTGAATCATGTGGAAGCATCGATTGGATGCTTGATTCCGCTACTTATCATGTGACCCCAGCGAGACCGGTTTGCATCTTTTGAGAAAGTCGACGGGGTGTTGTTGTCATGGAAAATGATCAACCCCGGCATTTGTGGGATAGATGCTGTGCAATTAGGATGCACGATAGAGTAGTTCGTGAGTTGAAGGAGGTGAGATTTGTTCCTCAGCTGAAGAAAAATCTTATCTCAGTTGGAGCTTTGGAGGCAAAGGGATTCAATGTGACTTTCAAAAATGGTGTAGGGAAGGTTACTAAAGGATCTTTGGTGGTGATGAAGAGTCATAATCGAAATTTATACTATCCGAATGGGAGCACCGAGATTGGCCCGCGTTGTTTGATTATTTGGTGAGGGGCAGAGGCGAGCTTTGGCACTATAGGTTAGGGCATCTGGTGAAAGGTCGCTGGCGTTATGCAGCGAGGGCTATTAAAGGGAGCCAAGAGTGGAAAATTGAGTTCGTGAGCATTGTGTTCTTGGCAAACGCACAAAGGTGAAGTTCGAACGACCATCCATCGGACGAAGGGTATTCGGACTACGTGCACACAGACGTTTGGGGTCCTACCAAGACGGCATCACTTGGTGGTAGACATTGGTTCGTCACATTTGTTGATGACTATTCTAGGCGATGTTGGGTGTACACCATGACGAAGAAGAGTGAAGTCCTAGATATATTCGTGGAGTGGAAGAAGAGATTAGAACTGCAGACTGGGAGAAAGATCAAGACGTTGAGATCCGACAACGGTGGTGAGTATACTTTAGACCCTTTCGCAGCCTATGTCGAGACGAGGGCATAGAGACACTTCACGGTTAGTCATACACCGCAACAAAATGGGGTGGCAGAGAGGTTGAATCGGTCTTTGCTGGAGAAGGTTCGATGTTTATTGGCGCATAGTGGTTTGGAGAAGATCTTTTGGGCTGAGGCACTTACATATGCGAGCCACCTCATCAACAGGCTGCCTTCATCTGCGATTGGGGGAAAGACCCCTATGGAGAAGTGGTCAGGAGAGCCAGCACGAGATTATGACCAGCTCAAGGTATTTGGGTGCCCTGCATTTTATCATGTGAGAACAGATAAATTGGAACCGCGAGCTAGGAAGGGCATATTTGTAGGATTCAAGCGTGGTGTCAAAGGATACAAGCTATGGGATCCAGTTGATAAGAAGATTGTGCTGAGTAGAGACGTCACATTTGATGAGGCTTCTATCTTGAAGCTTCCCAACTCTCATCAGGTGGAGAGTGAACCGACGAAGGAGATATCGCAGTGGTGGAGATCGATGCACCCACATTGTCCGGATGGTACAATATCCATTAGAGTGCCGACGAGGTGACGCCAGCGAAAGCACGACGGTGACACGGAGGATATGAGTACGATGTGCAAGATCGAGGGACCGACGGCTCGAGTTCGGGGATTCTATTGCGGTTCGGAGAGGAGAGCATACATATGCGGCCGCGGTATCGAAACAGATTGCATATGCACTTCCGGTGGAGAGTATCGATGAGATGATACCTACTACATTCGAGAGGCCGAGCGAGTTCGGAGGTCGATTCGTGGCGGTAGCTATGCAGAAGAGATGGAGTCTCTTCACAAGAACGATACATGGGAGCTTGTTGAGCTTAGAAGGGACGGAAGGCAATTGGTTGCAAGTGGGTATACACTAAGAAGGAGGGCATTGAAGGCACTCCATTGAGGTTCAAAGCTAGGTTGGTTCGCGAAGGGCTATGCAGGGAGGAAGGTATTGATTATAATGAGGTCTTCTCCGGTGGTGAAGCATTCGTCGATTCGGATTTTGCTAGCATTGGTGGCCGGTATGGATTGGAATTAGATCGGTTGGATGTGAAGACGGATTTCTTCATGGTGATCTTGATGAAGAAATCTATATGACTCGACCCATTGGGATTAGATTGCGAGGGAAAGAAAAGTTAGTTTGCGACTAAAGAAATCGCTATATGGTTTGAAGCGGTCTCCTCGGCGGTGGTATAAGCGATTCGATGGTTTTATGCTTGGTCATTAATTTTCGGAGCGGTTTGATCCTTGCGTATATTTTCGCAAGTTGAAAGGAGGTGCGATATCTATTTGTTATTATATGTCGATGACATGTTGGTTGCCTCTATTTCCGTGTCCGCTATAAATGAATTGAAGGCACGACTTTCAAAGGAGTTCGAGATGAAGGATTTGGGTGAGGCTAAGCGCATTTTGGAGATGGAGATCGGCAGAGACAAGAAGAAGGGTAAAATTTATTTGACAATGATGGCTTATTTGAAGAAGGTTCTCAGCCGTTCCATGTTAGCATGGATACGGCTACCGCTGTACCATTAGGAGCCCATTTGAAGCTTTCGGTGACCTTTCACCGAAGACGGTTGAAGATCGAGAGTTGATGTCGAAGACTCCATATGCGGCCAGCTTGAAAGCTTGATGTACGCAATGGTATGTACGAGACCGATTTATCACAGCGGTGAGCATGGTTTCAGATACATGCACGATCCAGAGTGGGTCATTGGAACGCCGTGAAATGGATTTTGAGGTACATTCGAGGCACGCCAATGTTGGTTTGGTTTATGGCGGGACACTGGTGGGCGCCAGCGTTGGTTATGTTGATTCGGATTATGCCGGGATTTGGATAAACGCCGGCCTACGACGAGTTATGTGTTCACTTTGACTCGCGGCGCCGGGTGTTGGAGATGCACCTGCGTACTACGCCTTTTGTCTACGCATCGAAGTAGTATATGGCAATTACGAGGTCGTGAAGGAGGCGATTTGGCTTCGAGGACTTTGGAGGAACTTGGTATATCGCGAACGGTCCGTCACCATTCATTATGATAGCATGAGTGCTATCTATTTGGCAAAGAACCAGGTTCTTCATGCGAGGACGAAGCACATTGACGTTCGTTATCACTTCGTTCGTGATGTTCTTGAAGATGGTGATGTGGAGATTGTGAAGGTCCACACGAAAGATAATCCGCGATATGCTCACAAAGGTGGTTCAACAACAAGTTTGATCATTGCGAGACTTGTTGCACATTCGTGATTGTTGAGGCCGCCAGGCCATTTGGTGAACTACGGAAGGCTTGATTCCTTGGGCAAGAGGATACGAAAGGCCTTTATGATGCGCAAGGTTTGATTTTGATGGGGAGGAGATTGTTTGAACTCGTTTTGGGTTACCGACTTGTTGTGGATTGAGTCCGTTGTCGTAGATTTATTCTACTTCGGCCCCGGACGCAAATGACTTTTGACGGTTTGGTGCCTGCCGGTTTGGGAGAAACTTCACCGAGGTGGAGAATTGTGAACCCCCACGGGTGGGTGGGCCACCCACGGGTTCTTTAGGCCACAAACCGAACCGGGTTCGGTTTTCCCATACAATGTGGGGCCACCCACATGAAAGAAAATGAATGTTTTCTTTTTGTTTCCTATAAATAGGGGTTGGAGCAACTAGGGTTTTGGGGATGTTTAGGAGGCCGAAATTAGGGTTTTGAGCCGTTTGAGAGAGAATTTGTGAGAGATTAGAGAGTTTATTTGAGGGTTTTATTGGTGAGATCTTGTGTGATTGTAAACCCTATTTGTATTCTCTTTCTTTCTAGTAGTAAATCTCTCCTCCTTGCCCCGTGGGCGTAGGCAACTTGCGAACCACGTAAAATTGGTATTTTGCTATTGATTTGATTAATAGCTTTTTAGTTCTACTGCGTCTGGTCCTAACTCCGATGAGGAAGAGTAAATATCCCACTTTGTTGATATATTTGCTTGATTCTTGTTTCCTTGGTGAGACGGGAATTTATCATGATCCAAATTGGTCATGTTTATCAATTCTATAGTCTTTAAATTTTCAAGACAACACTTAGAATTTTTTATATTAATTAATTTAATTTGTGATCCTAAATAGAATATAATTGGTTAAAATTATCAAGATTCCGTGGTACTCAGGGAATTGCAAAAAACCCATGATGTATATATACTCTCCTCAGAAGGAAAGAGCCAGTGATGGGTATGTGCTGCTTCTACGCCCATCATAAATGTCTGCTATTGTTTTTTTAAAAAAAAATTAATGCCTGGACCCAATCAACACCCCTATCTCATGAACTTGTGAATGAAAATGTAATGGTGTAGAATTTGTATCCGTTCATAAAATTGGGTAGGATATGGATGCCATTAATTTATGCAGATCAGAAAGAGGATAAATCCTGTTGACTGTTGAGGCAGGGGCTAAAGGATGGATCTGGACTTGAAATAATTCAAGTAACTTAATTTAGGAAAAAACATAAAAAATAAAGATGAGTTTATTGTGGTTATCCTTGAACTTAAAAGGTTGGATATGGATGCAGTTCTGAGTTTCCCTTGCATGCTTTATAATTTTTTGTTGCTTGCATTAAATGTCAAATACCCGACAACTGGCAGGTATTTTAAACAAGCACTCTTCTGCATCCATATCCTATATTGAGATCAGATTAGGTATGGGTCTAATATTTTTTTCCCTTCAGGTTTGAAGCTCTGTATTCACTACTTCTTGCTTTGTTAGGCATTATTGCGATCTCTCGTGTAGTATTCAAGGCTAAACAGCTTGTTGATTATGCAAATTGTATCTAATTTCTGGATAGAGAAACTAGAAGAAGGTATAGTTAGCCTGTAAATGTTAGGGGGCAAATTAAACCTGAACCATAACACGTGGGTGTTGGTCTTAGTTTATTTAAAAGGGTAAAGGCCCTGAACAGATCAAACCATCTGATCCTTTTATCAAACAGGTTGAGAATAGTTACAACTCTTGTGTACCCGTGTTAACCCAGAATAACTGGTTTAATTTCATTACATCTATACCGCTTGTTATTTTAATAGTTCAATGATTACTTCTAAATTATTATCTCAATGGGCTAAGGATTAAGTCACCCAAGTTGTTTAAGCCTTTTCTTTTCAAATAACTAATTTCACTATGAAGATATCACACAATTGAATTTTCCTGTAAGCAAGTGTATTAAGATTGTTTAGCAAGTGCAGTACTTCCAAATCTCACTTTACTAATTTTCTTTTTCGAACCGACAAAGTTTAATCTTTATGTAGGCTATATGTTTGATATCAGGCTGACATAACTATTTTGGCCCTAGTTTGGCAGTCTGGTTTCAAGTAGTGAAACATGCATCATTTGACGTGATCTGAAGGCAAAAGCTCAAATTTGAAACCTGGCTCTGTTAGGCAACTAAATCAGGTTTTTGAAACCACAGTTCAAGAACCCTCAACAGCAGTGATTCATAGAGCAGTATCTTGGTTTTAGTTTCAAAAGAATCAATTTCAGTCTTTATTTCACTTCCGTTAACTCCGCTAGGCAATGATCTTTATTTAGAAGTTTTTAGCCAATTTTACAAATGGAGAACTCTTGCTTTACGCGATGCCAAGAGAGAACATTTATAGAACTATCAGTTTTGTGCTAAATAACCAAGTATGTTAAGATGAACTTTAATAGATCTATCCGCACAGATGCTTAGATAGCTGTTTTGCAGGGGCAAGTATGAACTGGTATACTCTTCATGTTGTGAGTGTTATTTCATAGCCTATTATAAATTCAGTTCATTGCGAAAAATAAATATCATCCCTAAGAATAGAGTGACTAGTACAAACTTACATAATCTTTTGCCATGATTAGGTATCAGATGAACCAGGAAGCAAAAACTCAAAGTGGGTACCAACAAAAGTAATCATAGATGATCATATAATAATCCCAAATCTAAACCCTCCACAAACTACCACCGCCACCTCAGCGGACCAACTCGTCGAAGACTATGCATCTTACCTCACTACTACCCCTCTACCTCACTCCCAGCCTTTATGGGACCTCCACATCATCAACATGCGGACTTCTGAAGCCGAAGCTGTTGCAATCCTCAGAATCCATCACTCCCTCGGTGATGGTGTCTCTCTCATGTCACTTCTTCTTGCTTGCACTCGAAAGACATCAGACCCAGATTCATTGCCATCTCTTCCTGGGGAAAAAAGACAGAAGGAGATGGACTCTGATGTAAGTTGGACTGGAGTTTGGGGCTTGATACTTTGGATTTGGGCTATGTTGGTGCTTATGCGGAACACATTAGTGGATGTTGTGGTTTTTATGGCGAGTTCTGCTTTTGTGAAGGATACTGAGACACCAATAAAGGGGGTGGAGGGGGTTGAGTTTCACAAGAAGCGGATTGTTCATAGGACGCTGAGCCTGGATGATATCAAGCTTATCAAGTATGCTGTTGGGGGTGTAAGTTCTTCTGGTCTTTTTGTGCTTTGTTCTATTATATCAACTCTATGGCATGATTTAGAACTACTGTCTATTTTGAGCATGTATTTGATAGATCCAATTTGGGGCTCAGATTGAGTTACGTACTGTTGGATCCAAATAAATTAGATATTGAAACCGAGAATGGTTCATGATTCAAGTTGATTCTTTGAGTTACAACATTGTGTATTTGCGTTTCTACTTCTTATTATTAATACTAGCACAACATATACTGATATACCGCAGACCATTAATGATGTTCTGGTTGGTGTGACATCCGCTGGTCTCTCACAATATCTCAATAGGAGATACAGTAGCACTGCCAATGGGGAAAGGGAAGAGAACAGCCTTCCAGCTAAAATAAGACTCCGAACAACTGTTCTTGTTAATATCAGGCCTACACCAGGAATTCATGTAAGCATTTTAATCAGTTAGTCTTGTTTTCCATCAGAAATTTGATGTCATTAAGTTCTATGATTATTGCAATGAGAATTGTGGTTGATTTCTGTGATAAGTAGGCATTGGCTGAGATGATGGAAGGCGGGAAAGGTACTAGGTGGGGCAATTGGCTTGGCTATATTATACTAAAGTTTCCCATAGTTATGTATGAGGACCCCGTGGATTATGTTCGCAAGGGGATGAAGAATGCAAAGAGGAAAAAGAATTCTTTGGAGGCGATATTTACTTATACTAGTGGTACTCTCATTGTCAAACTATTGGGAATTAAGGTATGCTGAATAATCCAACGACTTAAACATGATGCTGCTTAGTTGGCATTATGATTTCGGTTTCCTCAGAATGTAGACCTAGTTTGCTAATTTTCTTTTTTTAGGTGGTATTGCTACTGCATAATGTAAACTAACAAATAAAATCTACTTGCTGTAACTACACATATGCCCCAAATTGTATCAATTATTTTTCTCCATAGTGTTTAATAATTTTATTCTTTGACCTGCAGCAACTTTTGTTTGCAATTTTTGCTTGCATAATATCTGCTTCTTTATTTATGTAAATGTGTTCTTTTGTCATGGTGATTTTCTATTATTCAAGGGACGATCATGTTTAGGTTTTCAATTTTTTTTTCCATTTTAATTCTGATTTCTAGGCATTGATTGTTAAACCTCTGTAATGCTAGTTTCAACAATAAAAACTTTTCCATGCTAATTTTCTATTTGTTAATTTGTCACAAATGTTTAAATACATGAGAAATAGGAAACCAAGTGAAATACCTTTTACTACATTCTTTTGCTCTTCTGTGCTTTCGAGTTTATGTTTTGAACCCTGAGTACGTTAGAATATGATCAGTCAAACAAGCAATATGAAAATCAAATTTAATAGAATTTCTGCGAATGATGAGATGTGTAAAAGTTCAATTAATATGGTAATATTTGGTTTTACAGTCTTATCCAAGCAAATCGAAATGCATGCTTTGTGTAATACAGATAGAACGACTTGACATTTTCACCTTCATAACTTTAAGAAAATATTTATGTTTGGTAGGAAACAACATAATGCAACATCACCAAATGACCTTGTGACCTTTCAAATATACCATACTTCCTGCAGCTCCAACTCCTTACCTTTTCCCATACTATAATAAGATAGTTTTTCCATTTCTCGATCTCAACTTTTTTGTTTGATAAATTTATCTAAGGCCTTCTTCTTTTACTGGACATCAGGCAGCTGCAGCACTCTGTTACAGAGTTCTCCGCCATACAACGATATCATTCTCGAATATAGTTGGCCCAATCGAACAAGTTGCATTTTATGGCCATCCTCTGGTTTACATTGCTCCTACTGTCTATGGCCATCCCCAAGTAAGTTCATCTTTAATAGATCAGAATTCCACTGGTTTACATTGCTCCTGCTGTCTATGGCCATCCTCAAGTAAGTTCATCTTTAATAGATCAGATTTGCGCGTGTGGGCGTTTTTTTTTGTTTTTTTTTGTTGAACAATTCAATAACTAGTTTACATTTTCCATTGGGCACATCAGTCAGGCCTTTTTACTAGGATGTGCATGGGTATTTTGTATTTATGCCGTGTCGAATTTTGCAATGTGATTACATGTTTGTTGGAATTTGGACAGGCTGTTACACTTCACTTCCAGAGTTACATGAACAAGATAAAGATGGTTCTGGCAGTGGATGAGCTCTCTGTGCCTGATCCTCATCAGCTTCTCGATGACTTGGTTGAATCTCTCAAGCTCATTAAGGATGCAGTTGTTAAGAGATCAATGTGATATATACAAGCATACTTCAGATACACTCATACACGTGCAGAAAGGATGAATGTGTTGTTTGTGTGTTGTTATATATTTATCACAATGTACTGAAATTATAGAACAGTATACGATCCTTTTTATAGGAAGAAATCATGTAAATAAGAACAATTTGTAAATTCAGAAGTTGAAGACTGGAAAATTTCAAGAATTCAATAAAATATTTATAGACCACATAAACAAATGAATATTTAATCAAAGCTGAAGCACGTATATATGATGGTGAAAACTACATTTTAGATAATGTTATTCCTGACAGCGTAGGTTGCTTTGCAAATTGAAAGAACACACAAATTAGAGGGAACTTTGCACATTGTAAATATCTGTGTTTCAATTTTCTTCCGGTTTCTCTTCCTTGAATTTGGATGTGTGTGTGTGAATATGTATGTATGTATGTATGCATTATGTTTTATATATATATATATATATATATATATATATATATATATATATATATATATATATATATATATATATATATATATATATATATGTGTGTGTGTGTGTGTGTGTGTGTGTGTGTGTGTGTGTGTGTGTACACACATATATATAGGTTTAACGAGGGAACTTCCCATGATCATTCGGATCATAGGTATCAAACCCCCCGGCGAGACTAAGGGGCACCCCCAACGCACTATCATTCAGATCATAGATATCAAACCTCCGAGCGAGACTAAGGGGCACCCCCCAACGCACTATTATTCAGATCATAGATATCAAACCCTCGGGCGTGGCTAAGGGGCACCCCAACGCACAGTCTCGAGTATTATAGAAAATTAAATTCCCATGGAAGCTCCCCATGAGAGTCGAATGTAAGACCTTAGAGTACTACTCATAGGCAGCTTACCAATTATGCTAGACCCTCTTGGGTGAATTTGGCTGAATAATTGATCTGATGGATAGTAATGTAGTTGGTGATCAGATCTTCGTACCAAAATCGAAGACAGTTATTAATAAACGAGCTTAGTTCAGTACAAATTTTATTCTTTTTTTTAAAGACCAGTAGTCTTCCTCTTTTATGATTCAAACATAAGAACCTACTATCAAAAAGGATAAGAAGATATTTTTTGAGACAATAGTAAGAATAAGTGAATAAGATTGGGATCAAAATGAGTCTTTATACATGTGACTTTTGAAAGATAATTGTTGTGATGAGTCCGCAGCGGTTTGAGCTAGAGTACTGAAAAATAAAACTCCAAACAGAAAATAAAGAAAAAACACAATCACACAAGGATTTACGTGGTTCGATCAAATTGATCTACGTCCACGGTAAGAGAGGAGTTTCACTAAAATCAAGCTAAAAAACAACATACAATGAGCACCTTAGTGAGTCGCTCAATCAAGATTGCAACACCCCAAAAAGAAGAAGAAGGAGAGGACTCACAACGGCAATTGCTGCTTAACTTCTCAAGCTGGGCCCCACTCTACAACCTCCTCTCTATTAAAGATCAAGGAATATCCCTTGATTTAAGGCATGTAAGATTTGGCTTCCGATCTTGACCATATATAGACAAAACAGGAAAATCATTTCAAATCAAAATGGGCCCCACCTATTTGGCCAAATTCAAACCAAAAAATTAACAATCTCCACCTTGAATTGAATTCTCAAACATCAAGAAGTTGAATAATCATCATGAACACATCTCTAAGCTTACGTGAGCTAACTCGGTGTAAGAAACAAGAGATGTGAAAAATGATTATTCACTTCATAATAGAACCAGTGAACTCCACCCCTCTTGCGAACAATGCCCCAACACGGGGCCACCTAACAAGTGTGAATGCCTCCCAAGTCCAAGCAATGCTTGAACTTGAAAGTCGTGACTGGTTTGGTCAACATGTCAGCTAGATTATCTACAGTACCAATCTTCTTCATCGTGATGTTTTTGTCAGCAGTTGCCTCACGAATGAAATGATATCTGACATCAATATGTTTTATCCTCTTGTGATGTGCTGAGTTTTTGGTTAGGTGTATCGCACTCTGGTTGTCGCAAAAGACAATTGAACTAGCTTCCTGCTGGAGCCCAAACTCACTCACGAGGTTTCTCAACCAAATGGCCTCTTTTACCGCTTCTGCTGCTGCCATGTACTCTGCCTCTGTAGTAGACAAAGCCACTGCCGACTGTAGAGTCGATCTCTAACTAATAACTGAGCCAGATAGAGTAAAAAGATAACAAATCAAAGATCTCCTTTTATCAAGATCACCAGCATAGTCAGAATCCACAAAACCTACCACTGAGGTTCCCGAAGTACTGCTGTTAAAAAAATAAACCTAACTCTGAGGTACCCTTGAGATACCGAAGGATCCACTTCACTGCCTCCCAATGTGTCTTACCTAGCTGAGTCATATATCTACTGACTACACTGACTACTTGGGCAATGTCTGGACGAGTGCTAATCATAGCATACATAATGCTACCCACTGCACTAGAGTATGGAACTCGAGACATCTCCTTTTTCTTGGTTTCATTCTTAGGTGAATCTGAAGCTGAGAGCCTAAAGTGTGAAGCCAAAGGAGTCGTAATGGGCTTGACCTTCTTCATCCCAAAGCGCTCAAGCACCTTTTCAATATAACTCTTCTGTGAGAGATGTAATGTTCCAGCTTTTCTGTCCTTCTTGATCTCCATCACTAAGATCTTCTTTGCTGCATCAAGATCTTTCATCTCAAAGTCATCACTGAGTTGTTTCTTCAAAATATGAATCTGCGACATATTCTTAGCAGCAATAAGCATGTCATCAACATATAATAGAAGATAAATAAAAGAATCATCTCCTATATGCATATAGTACACACAACTATCATAAGTACTTCTCGAGTACCCATGACTAAGCATAAAATTATCAAACCTCTTGTACCACTGTCTCGAAAATTGCTTCAAGCCATACAAAAATTTCTTCAATCTGTAAACATGATCTTCTTTACCTTCTATGAAGTATCCCTCTGGCTGAGACATGTAGATGGTCTCCTCGAGCTCACCATGCAAAAATGTAGTCTTCATATCGAGCTGCTCAAGCTCTAGATTAAATAGAGCAACCATGACAAGCAATACACGGATGGAGGTATGCTTCACAATTGGAGAAAATACCTCATCATAGTCAATTCCCTACTTTTGCCTATAACCCTTAGCCACCAACCGTGTTATGAATCTACCATCTTCAACCCCTGGGATCCCTTCTTTCTTCTTGAAAATCCACTTGCATCCAAGTGCCCTCTTACCCTTAGGTAATTACACCAAATTCCAAATCTGGTTCTTATAAAGTGACTCGAGTTCTTCTGTCATAGCCGTGACCCAATGACCAGATTCTCTACTTGAGACAGCTTCAGTAAAGTTTGATGGCTCTTGAATACCCATCTCTTCAGCTGTCGTGAGAGCATACGCCACTAACTCAGCATGTACATATCTCTGAGGACGTTTGATCTGTCTCCTCTCTCTGCTAGTGGCTATGAAATAAGGTTGCTCAATCTCTGTCTCATCATCATCTGAGCCTGAATCATGTTGCTCTTCTACAACTGTAGGAGCAATATTTGTAGATGATTTTTGAGAAGTCTTTTCCTGGAGCTCCACCTGAAGCTCTACCTTATCTACAATATTTCCTACATTTCCTGTAGACTCAACAGAAATCTTTTCATGATCAAGCATATATTTTTCATTAAATGTAACATCTCTACTAATAATAAATTTAGGAGAATCAGATTCAAGACTCTACAAGCGGTAGCCTTTGACACCATCAGCATAACCAACAAATATGCATTTCTTGACTCTAGGCTCAAGCTTACCATCTCTAACATGATAGTAAGCAGGACATCCAAATACTTTTAAATTTGAATAGTCACTAGGTTTACTTGACCATACCTCATTTGGAATCTTATGCTCGATGGCGGTAGAAGGAGACCGGTTCACCAAGTAACAAGCTGTGTTAACAGCTTCAGCCCAGAAGTCTTTATCCAATCCAGAGTTTGACAGCATACACCTAGCTCTCTTCATTAATATTCTATTCATACGTTCTGCCACCCCATTTTGCTGAGGAGTGTGCCTAACCGTGGGATGTCGTACGATCCCAGAATTTGCGCAGAACTAGTTGAACTCACCACTACAAAACTCTAGGTCATTATCTGTTCGGAGACGTTTAATTTTCTTCCCGGTTTGATTCTCAACCATAACTTTTAGTTTTGAAAGTTTCGAACACTTCGCTTTTGCGCCTGAGAAAATAAGCCCACACCTTCATGGAAAAATCATCACTAAATGTCAGAAAATAAAGAGCGCTACCTTTGGATGGAACCTGAGCAGGTCCCCATAAATCCGAATGGATGTAGTCGAGAGTGCCCTTCGTCGTATGTGAACCTGTTGAGAAACCGACCCGTATTTGCTTCCCAAACACACAATGCTCACAAAAGTCAAGTGATGATGTATGATCACCATAGAGTAAATCACGTTTACTCAAAATGGTCATCCTCTTCTCACTCATTTGGCCTAAGCGCATATGCCACAACTGAGTAGTGTCCATGTCAGCATCAGAGGAAACATATGCAGAGTCTGTCACAGTACTTCCTTGGAGAACATAAAGACTATTCACTTTGCTACCTTTCATCACAACCAATGAACCCTTAGTAACTTTAAGAGCTCCACCTCCACCTGTGTAAGAACACCCAATAGAATCCAAAGAACTCAAAGAAATTAAATTCTTCTTCAAGTCCGGATGTGTCTTACATCTGACAAAGTTCTCACTATCCCATCGTGACACCTAATGCGAACTGTATCAATCCCAACTGTCTTGTAAACTGTATTGTTGCCCATCAAAACTGATCTACCACTTATAGTTTTATAAGTAGTGAACCAATCTCTATTTGGACACATATGATAAGACTCACCTGTATCCAAGATCCATTTTCTATCGGAACGGCCATCCAAGGGACATACTATAAGAACCGTCTCAGCGATATCGGCAACATGAGCCTTTGCCATATTTGCTGAATCTGAGGTTTCACCACGCTGGTTTTCTTTTTTCTTTAGAGCATAACATTCTGACATATAATGTCCTTTCTTGTGACAGTAGAAACACTTAACTTGTTTCTTGTCTTGAGCTGACCTGGGCTTTGAATGGTTTTTTACTTTCCCTTGACTACTCTCTCTAGTCTTCGATCTACCTCTGGCTAGCAGACCATCAGCCTGCCTATCGGTACCTTTTCCATTCAATTTTGTTCTTAACTCGGCAGAATTCAAAGAGGCCTTCACATCCTCAAAACTTATGGATTCTCTTCCATACAATATAGAGTTGATAAAATTTTCATAAGAGTCAGGCAAGAAACACAACACAATGAGAGCTTAATCTTCATCATCAATTTTAAGATCCAGATTTTTCATATCCATGATAATTTTATTAAATTCATCAAGGTGTTCCTGAATGGGTGTACCTTCTTTCATCTTCAGTGTGTAAAGCCACTGCTTCAGGTACAATCTCGTAGTAAGAGATTTCTTCAAGTAGAGACTTTCGAGCTTTGCCCACAACCCCGCTGCCGTTTCTTCATCAGCAACTTCACGAAGCACATTGTCGGATAGTGACAATTGCAAGGCGATGTGAGCCTTTTGTCAATCTCTTTGATCTCAGCACTAGTCATATCCTCTGGGTATTTCCCATCAATAGCTCTAATCGTGCCTTCACGTCGTAACAAAGCCTTCATCTTTATCCTCCATAGGCCGAAATTATTCTGACCATCGAATATCGACACCGAGAACTTCACAGAAGCCATTATGAAAGATTGAAAGAAGCCCTAGAACCGAGACTCTCTGATACCAATTTGTTGTGATGAGTCCGCAGCAGTTTGAGCTAGAATACTGAAAAATGAAACTCCAAACAGAAAATAAAGAAAAAACACAATCACACAATGATTTACATGGTTCGATCAAATTGATCTACGTCCACGGCAAGAGAGGAGTTTCACTAAAAGCAAGCTCAAAAACAACATACAATGAGCACCTTAGTGAGTCGCTCAATCAAGATTGCAACACCCAAAAAAAAAAAGAAGAAGGAGCGGGCTCACAGCGGCAATTGCTGCTTAACTTCTCAAGCTGGGGCCCACTCTACAACCTTCTCTCTATTAAAGATCAAGGAATATCCCTTGATTTAAGGCATGTAAGATTTGGCTTCCGATCTTGACCATATATAGACAAAACATGAAAATCATTTCAAATCAAAATGGGCCCCACCTATTTGGCCAAATTCAAGCCAAAAAAATCAACAATAACCGTATCTAACACACAAAACTATAGAAAGATCACAATCTTTTAACCAGAAAAGATAAAGGGGGAAAAATGCCATTACCAGGTAGTAGGTAAACCTACAGTTACTATCAAGTTGTAAAACTACAAATGTTAAGGTACTATAATGAAACAATGTTGCCCTTTTGAGCTAATTAGCACTTAATACCCTATAGTCTCCCCTAGTTTTCTCTTATATACCCTCACTTATTTTTGGCAACACTTATATACCCTAAAGTTTCAAAAAAAATGACTTCAAAATCTTCCATAAGTCAAAAATTGGCCGGAGAAGAGGTTTTGGTTCTATTTGTCCAATCGTGTAGTTGTTAATACCTTATCATTGCCGAAGGGGAAAAAAATACTAATCTGGTAATTTAGGTCCCATTTAACTACCAAATTTAGTCTAGAGTTACGTTCAGTCTAACAGTAAACTTAACAAACATTAAGAGCAAAAAAGTTACAAACTTAACTTGTGAATGTCACATGGAGAAATTTGGCGAAAATTCTTACATTTGCATGACAAAAATATTAAAGTACAAATTTTAGAAACTTTGGGGTACGTAAGTGCTGCCAAAAAAGGTATATAAGTGCCAATTAGGGAAAATTATAGAGTATTTAAGTGCTAATTAGCCTCCTTATAAATGCTGAGCATTTATTCCTAAATTTCCCTTTGGACTGATCGGAAAGAAAAGTGATGGGCGTGAGAAAGAGACCGCTCACAATCAACACAGAGAGGGAGATGGGGCCCAGAGGAGGGGTTGACGGCGACATAACGGAGGACGAGGGAGAGCCGTTAAGTCCAGCAGGGAGATTATTTCATCAGCCCCACTTCAACTGCTACATAATATTAATAATGGGGTCAGGGAAAACGATCGGCGTTGATGCCGTCAAGGACGGGATAAAGCGGACCATAATCCGTCACCCCCGCTTCTCTAGCATCCTGGTGAGGTTACCGCCTTTCCCTCACTTTGATTTTTGTTATTACTACTAGCATTATTGAACGTGTAAATGCACATTAAAATTTTATTATTCTAACTTTTATATATAAAGTCACTTTAATATCTTAGAATCTCATCCATTTTTATAAGATCCTCTTATGGTATCAGTTCATTTGATATACAATATTTTAGTTCATTTGATATGTGATATTTTAATCTAATTTTATTAGTAATTTGCTATGGCATGCATTGCAATTTGAGTGAGGACATAATTTTCCTAGAAGTATCGTTAAAATAGTCTTT
This sequence comes from Asparagus setaceus, assembly GCA_012295165.1. Classification (NCBI taxonomy): domain Eukaryota; kingdom Viridiplantae; phylum Streptophyta; class Magnoliopsida; order Asparagales; family Asparagaceae; genus Asparagus; species Asparagus setaceus. The sequence continues at coordinate 52,557,305 of CM022705.1, read as the reverse complement.
TAACGTTTTATCTTTGGATTATTGTAGTTAATTATTTTAAGCAAGTATTTTAGCTATAGACTCTCGATTATATTTACAACATAAAGAAATATAGCAATTCTTAGGGTTTTGGGAACATAAACTCAGGGGTATTTTGGTCATACATGAACCACATTGTGAGATCCTTAGCATTTGAGGGACTTATGAGCAATTTCAAGAGTTTGAGGGCCTAATATAGAGTTATTGAAGATTTGAGGTGCTAATATCTAAATAACCCTTTATTTTTTTTTCAAAACCATTAAATCATATAACAATAAAATTGTCCTTGAAAGTTACAATAATTTACAAAATTAGGTTGGGAACTCGATTTTTGTTAACCGTTTCTTTCGGAATATAGAGAGAATAGATTAAAAAAATATAGAGGGAGTAATTAAAGAATCGTATTTACAATCAGTGCCTTTTGTACTCTGGAAATATATTTTTCTGAGTACCGAAGCTATAGGCACTATTTAATTTCATTTTACAGTTCAGTCCTGTTTTGTGTGGGTAATTACTCTTGTCACTATTTCTTTGCTGTACGAAATTTAAAAAATTTGTTTCCTAACGGAAATTAGGAAACTGAAGTTTGGTGTGACCTTCACGAGTTGCGGCATCTAGTACCCAAAAGAAATGGGGCACATTTCACATGACTTAGAAAAACTTTACTAACTATTGGTTATAAAATTAAGTATCTGTTAGGAGAGTCACTTCCAGAGCTCACTTTTTGACTTGATCTGTTTGAAAGAAAGAAAAAGAAAATCCATGTTTTCCATGTTATTCATATGTCATGGTTAAGAGGTATAAATTTAAACTCTAACATGTCACACTTAGTGTGGCATACACCACACAAATAAGAGTGGGTCTTGTAGCACAAGAAAATTCTTCTAATTTGCATGTACTTTGTGTCACATGGTCTATTCCTATTGACATGGTGTGTGCCATCTTGATGCTCATTGAGCACCTAAGAATATGTCCCTTTACCACCGGAGGGTGGGCACAAGGGGTTAGGATGACAAGGAGATCTTGGTGGGTTCGTCCCACTAGCACCCTGGGTCGAATCCCCTCACCCGCATTCACCTGTCCTTGTCAGGGTTATAATAGGTGGTTGCCAAGAACCGGGGTTTTACTTGGTTGGTTCCCTTGGACCATTCAACTCCGGGTCTAGTCCGCTTTCAGTCCTCTCCTTGTTGCCCTGTCACAAGGGGATGGCCCGGGATGACCCCTGGTATTAAGGCGAAGCCCCTGCAGGAATAGAAGTTGGGGGGACTCGATCTCGGGCCGCTGGTGGAGTAACTGAGTATGCTAACCAAGGTTCCCTCGTCATAAAAAAAAGAGAATATTTCCCTTTTTCATGGCCAAAATCTTTACTCACACAACCAATTCTTATTTTTCTCAATCCTATTTAAATGCATAAGAACTGAGACTTAAAACCAAATTAAATTTCTCCAAAGTTCTGATGAGAGTTGAGGGTTATAGTTTGAGTACCGCTGAGCATACCAGGGGCGAAGTTAGTATTCTCAAGTAGGTAGGATACAATTATATAACTCTTTTATTAGATTGATTTTATCAATAAAAACAAGAAAACTCAAATATTTGATTTTAAAAAATAAAATAAAATAGACAATGAAAATTTTTGCTTGTTATGTATTTATTCTTAAAGCTATAAAAAGTAGAAGACATTTAAACACAAAACATTAACAGTGTAATTATTTTTTAAACTTCTATGGGTACTGTAGAAGGAAAAATAATTAAGAGTATGCATGCATCCCGTATTAGACTTTACACATATCCAACCGAGGCACAATTGCTTATATATTAATATACAAAGGACTTCACACATATTTAACCATGGCAAAATCGCGTATATATTAACCTAGCAAGCTAAATTACATACTTCCTGAAGGACTTGCAAAATTTGAGGAAGGGCACTTGCTCTACCTCAATAAACCCTGGCTCTGCCCACGAGAGTTACCGTACACAAAAATGTAGGGTCATTCATCATAGAATTGCAATGTGCAATCATGAGTTTCTATAGACTCAATATTTTTTTGTGTCTTGTAGTACAACTCTTATAGTTTAGTTAGCATTATTCATAACGTTATAAACTAACAATTCATATAAATTTACCTTTTCTAAGTGCAAGAACTGATGATCAGATATATTCATATGTTAGGTAATTCATATCCACTGTTAGTTTCATCAAATATGGATGCCGAGTTGCATATCAGAAAAATATCCATATGCCTATCTTTTTTTACCTCAGAAAAAGTAATGCAAATACCATAATGTTAATTATTTTCTATGTACCCACCCATCGAGAACAATTCTCTTAATCCCGACATTCTTGCAGTTAAACTACGTATGTCAAATGGCATATAGACATGATAAACTATAGTTTATCCTAAAATTGTAACAGAGCAAATCTCTTTTCTTGAACAGGTTTTAGACAAACACAGAAGCAAGAAATCAAGATGGATCAGAACAAAAGTAGTCGTGGACGATCACATTGTAATCCCAAGCCTGAACATTTCATCAGAAAGAACTCCAGACCAAATTGTTGAAGACTACATATCATCCCTCTCTACAACTTCCCTCCCCTTAACCCGCCCTTTATGGGATGTCCACGTCATCAACATGCGCACCTCAAAATCCGAAGCTGTATCTATTCTTCGAATGCATCACTCTCTCGGTGATGGTATCTCTCTAATGTCGCTGTTACTTGCTGGTACTCGAAAAATATCTGATCCTGATTCAGCTCCATCACTTCCTCTGTCGAGATCAAGAAAGGCAAAATCTTTCGATCGAGGTGGTATGTTATGGCGGCTGATGATGTTGATTTGGTTGGTTTTGGCGCATTTTTGGAATACAGTGATTGATGCAGTGATGTTAGGAGCTAGTTGTGTGTTTTTGAGGGATACTGAAACGCCGATAAAGGGGGCGGAGGGAGTTGAGTTTCATCGGAAGCGGTTCGTTAGTACAGCGTTGAGCCTGGAGGATGCCAAGGTTGTTAAGAATGCTTTTGGATGTGTAAGTTCTTGTTTACCTCTGTTGCTTTAGTAAGTTTTACCAAGTATCATGTTTTGCTCTTAAAATTATCTAAAGACATGTTAATGCCTTTTCTTTTCACTAAGTCAAATGTTATACTAGGTAAACAAGTAGTGTTAAAAACAGGGGTTTCTCCTCTGAATATGGGGCTTGGTAATATGCTTCGTATGTGTCCATATCCATGTCCCCATATTTAAACTTTTCCGTGTTTATCACTTTAGGATATTCAAACACTTGTCATGCAGTTCTGTTGATTATGTTACATATTTGAAGAAACATGATTTATTTCATGTAGAGTCGACACAGTGTTATTGGCATCAAAAAAGTTTATTTCGATGTAATTCTCGTGTAAAATTCACGTCGCATAAGTTGTTGATGTAATATTAAATTTTACGCCTCATCGCATTACTATTTCGGTTCATATCTAATCCACTTATATTGCTTATCTGTCTGGACTACGTTAATTTTAGGCTTTTATTCCCTTTTTCATTTTCAACTTCTATTACTCTCTTACATCGTAAGGTTTTGATCTTTGATGATTTATCATGTGACCCTCCATTATTTTTTTCTTATTTGATGATGAAAATGAATTGAGCATATCTAAAACCAGGCTATTGTTTCCTGGGCATTTACCAATAACCATCAATGCTGACAGAAAGCTTCGAAACAGGGAGGGAAAAAAAAGCTTGTAGCCCTGGACTCTTCTATTTCTCCCTCTTATATTGCTAAATTTTTTTTATTGACTTATATTGCTAATATTACAAATTAATCGCAGACTATAAATGACGTTGTGCTGGGAATAACATCAGCTGGGCTTTCTCGTTATCTCAATAGGAGATACAATGGTACTTCCAATGAGAAAAAGAATGAGGGGAGCCTCCCAGCAAATATCAGACTCAGAACAACTCTTATGGTGAACATTAGGACGACACCAGGGATCAATGTAAACAATTCAATTACTTCCTCATTTTTCTTTCTACTATTTTTGAACACTGAGTTCCTTAACTAGTTTTTTTTAATGAATGGAATATATAGGAAATGACCAAAATGATTGAAGGTGATAATAGCTGCACAACGTGGGGGAATTGGCTGGGCTACATAATTGTTCCAATCCCCATTATGATTTGCAAAGACCCCCTGGATTATATCCGCAAGGGAATAGAGATTGCCGACAGGAAGAGGACATCATTGGAGGCAATTTTCAGTTACATAACTGGTTGTCTAATAATCAAAATTTTGGGAATTAAGGTTTGCATTTCTTTTTAATCTCTTTTGTCATTTACTAAAACCTCATGCATGTTTTGTAGTTTAGTATTTTAGCAAGCTAAGGCTAAAATACTTGATGAATTGGTATTCTTTGTCCTTATATTTACGTAGAAACTAGTATTTTAGATCGTGCTTAGCACGGTCATGTCTCCTTGAGTCAATATCTCTATCATACTTTAAGAATTTCAAAGACACATATATATCATTTATGAATTAAATTCACATCAATTTCTTTCCCATGAGAGCCAGGGATTTATGCAATATTTTATTATTTAATACTTAAAATTTCTTATTAATATACATATATACTCTCATATACTTCCATTACTAAATAGTACATAGTCCCATTTAAACTAAGTTTTCTTCTAATGTTCTTTTATAGTTCCAACCTTTTTCTCTCTCTTTTTTTATCATCTTTTCCTCTGCAACAAAATAAAGAATTAGAACAAAAAAAGATTACATGGAAATAATATTTAAAAATAAAAAGATGAAAAATTGGTTTTACCTTGCTTATTTGAATATTAAAATATTCAAGTTTCAAAATTCAAAATCCTTCAATTGAAGCCAAAATATTGTTTAGAAATACGGATTCAAAGTTTTCTGAAATTAAGCAAAATGATAAATATAATGCAATATTTATGGCATTAAAATAATTTTTGTCACAATCCTCTTGCTCTAATATATCTATTATTTATTCATTTGTAATAAGTATTAGAACAAACTAAAATAGAGAGAAATTTCCAATCATAAAATTATAAATTAAACAAAACTCTTCATTGGTAATAAAAAATCACATTAGGTACGACGAATATCTATTTAAAATTGATGTGGGCATTTATCCTACAATCAATACCTACATTACATAAAAAATACAAACATAGTAATATAAGGAGATCTATATATTAAACATAATTAAAATTCAAATATAAAATTTAAAAACCCAAAAGCCTAACCCAACCCAAATACAAACTCTAAACCCTAATCCTAAACATAAACTCTAGACCCAACCCAAAGTCAAACTCCAACCCTAACCATAACACTAACACAATAGTTTATGAAATTGATAAAATAAGAACATTGCAATATAACAAAATATGTATAAGAAATATACAAATAAGAACATTGCAAGAAATGAAGAATGAAAAATAATTAAAAAGAAGATATAAAATAAATAAATACATGATGATTGAAGGGGATTGATAAAGTATACATAAGAAAACTTGTAACATCTTCTCAATCCGAAAAATTGAGATTAAAAAATTCAAGAATTAAAAAATAATTAAAAAATAATTAAAAAATTTTCATTAGAACACTAAAAGAATTATTATTAAAATTTTCTTCTCACGTGCTTTGATAGCCTCAATCCTTTTTCTCTCATCTTTTCATTTTCATCTGGAACAAAATAAAGAATTAGAATAAAGTAAAATAGAGATTTTAATTTATAAAAATACAAAAGAAAAGTTAATCCAATATGTTATGATTTTACAAAATAAAAATTATCTTAGGAAGAAGCGATCTTTGGGAAGCTAAAGTTTAAAGAAATCCATATAGAACCTATCAACTATGCAATCATCAAATAAAGTAGGATTTATGAAAAAAATAAAGAGATAGAAATAAACTCTTATAATTTTATAAATAAAAATTTAAAAATCACACCTCTTTGATCTTGAAAATGAAACCTAAAAGTTGTTCAAGTTATGCAAGAAATGAATAAAAGAAGAGGACTATAACTATTTGAAGAATTATAGCCACAATTATCTAAAATCTCATGTAATCATTCCTATACATTAATTAATCATATATATAATGACTAGTTTTTCTTATGTGCATTTTCTCTTATTATTTTTATTATTTTTCATCTACAACGAAACAAAGAATTAGAATAAAAATAGTACAACGTGGAAACAATATGTGAAAATAAAAAGATGAAAAATTACTTTTACCTCACTTACTTGAATATTAATGCATTCAAATTTTAAAATTTAAAATGCTTAAATTGGAACCAAAATATTGCTTAGAAACCCAGATTGAAAGGATTCTAAAATAAATAAAATGACAAACATAATTAAGAGTTATGAAATTAAAAATAATTTTTATCACGATCTTTCATAGCCTCGATCAACTTACTCTAATTTTTTCGTTATTTATTCATTTGTAACAAAACTAAGCATTAGAAAAAAAATTAAAATAGAGAAATATTCTCAATTATAAAATTCATAAATTAAAAAATTTAATGATTGAAAAATCACATTAGATATAGCTGGATATCTTTTGAAAATTAATGATGGCATTTATCATGCAAGTGAATGCCTTCATTACATGAATACATGAAAAATACAAACATTATGATATAAAGGAATTTAAATATTAAACATAATTAAAATATAAAATATAAAATAAATAAAACGAAAAGCCAAACTCAACCTAAACCTAAGCCCTAACCATAACCATAACCATAAACAGCAACACAAAACTTTACAAAATTTGATAAAATAAAAACATTATAAAAATTAATATAATAAGAATATTACAATACAAAAAAAAGAATAAAAAATATATGAATAAGAACATTACAACATAATGAAGAATTGGAAGTAATTAAAAAGAAAAGATATGAAAATAAAAGACTAAAATACATGAAATAAAATATAAATAATTACATGGTGTTTTAAGGGGATTGAAAGAACAAACATAAGCAAAATTTAAACACCTTCTCAATCCTAAAAAAATTAAAAATAAAATAAAGAATTTGAATAAAGTAATTAAAAAATCTTATTAGAATGCTAAAAGAATTATTATCAATATTTTCATCATTTTAGACTATGAAATGCCATTGTGCAAGCTTCTCCTCCTTGTTAGGATTATTAGAGAGTTGAATCTTGTTTTATGTGTGGGTAGAGAAGAGAAAGAAGGAGAAAGAGATTTAGGATTTCTGAGAGAGGAATATTTATATTTATTTAAGTGGAGCCTAAGTTTGTTTAGAATATCCTTTTATATATAAGAAGATATATTGTGATCTTTTAGATTATTATTTTTAACCAAAATTATAACTAATTTGAAAAAATTTGAGCTATTTGAACAAAATTTGTTTCATATCCTTCTCACATTCCCTTTACCTAATTATTCTTAGTTTTGATTACAAAACCTACAAATTGTTATGCATGATTTAAGGAATGGTATTATTAAATTAACTAAAATTTAAAATATGATATGTGTAATTTTTCATATTCATTTTCTTAATTATGGTTAATTTGATTATAAAATCTTAATTTTATTCTGCATAATTTAAGGAACAATATTAACTCAAATAAAATTTAAAAATGTATCATGTATTCTTTTGCATATTTGTTAACTTAAGTATGGTTATTTTTATTACAAAATCTAAAATTTATTGTGCGTGATTTAAGAAAAATATTAAATTAAATAAATTTTAAAATTTAAAATATGGCATCTATCCTTTTGCATATTTTTTACTTGATTATGGTTAGTTTAATTACAAAAGTTAAAATTTATTGTGCATGATTTAAGGAACGGTATTAAATCAATTAAAATTTAAAAATATTCCATGTATTCTTTTGCATATTTGTTTACTTAATTATGATTAGTTTTTCTTATAAATTCTAAAACTAGAAAAATTAGAAAAATGAAAGAAAATAAAATGTCACATGTCATTTTCTCATGTGTTTAGATTTCGGCGAGCGGTTAGATAAGAATGCCACTTGTCAGAAAAATTTGTGAAGGAAAAAGATGACGTGTGATGATATGGAGAGTTTAAAGTTATTTAGTTTTGCTTTAAAGTATACCCTGATATAAGATGAAAGAAAATAAAATGTCACGTGTCATTTTCTTGTGTGTTTAGATTTCGGCGAGCGGTTAGATGAGGATGCCGCGTGTTAGAAAAATTTATAAAGAAATAAGATGATGTATCACAACGTATAGAGAGTTTAAAGTCATTTAGTTTTGCTTTAAAGTATACCCTAATATAAGATTGGTTAATTTGTCGAGTAAGATTTATAGTATCGTGTTTAGTGTTTGTGGCGAGAGAGGACTATTACTAGTTTTTTATTATTATTAATATAGGGATTATTTCTTAGCCCCTTTGAAGAATAACCCCTCAGAAGAGTAAATCCTCAATTTTAGAGGTTAATTTTTTAAGTGTTAATAGCACATAGACCGCTATCGTGTCCATGTTTTGCAATTACCACCCCTTACTTTCATTGTTACAGATAACTCCCAAAAAGCTCTGTTACCTTCAGATGGATTCACTGAAGGACAATATCTATCAAAATTTTGCCAAGGGTAAAAGAGCGGAAAACATTTTTAGCCCCAGGGGGTCTATCAGCAACAGTGAAACTACAGAGGTGATATATTTTTTTTGAGGTAAAAATAGAGCAAGATGTCCTATCAAAAGATATATTATATAACTCCCTTAGTAGTTTATATTAGTTTTTGCAAATTGCAAGCCTAGCAGTTAAATGAAAATCAGAAAGAGGAGCGGACCTTTATCACCTCTCTTTACAATATTTTATTAAATCACTAGGAAGACAATATGATTAAAAAACAATATACACTGTTAGAGAATAAGAAAAACCAAGTATCACACATTATGAACTGACACGCCTAGCTCAGTAGCTATCCAATAAAAATATGATAAGAAAACAATCATACATCACATAGTGCATTGAGATCCACATGAAATTATTTTTATAATTTCAAGGCCCCAAACCATGTAGAGAAGGCTGACACAACCTATTAGACTCATCCAACAAACCATAGAGTATCAAAAAGAGAAGAAAAGAAAGAACATAAACATTGTTCACATTCTTATAGGGGTGGTATATGATAGACTACATGGAGTCTATGTGCAATTAAACCCGTTTTAATCTGTCTAAAAGGATCATCGCGGCAGACAACTTAATACAAGCAACTTTATTCGAGGTACAATTTTTCGTGTTTTACAAGTAGGTCAACTGGCGGGGGGGTTAATCCTTCGTAACCCTTCACTTAACCTGTTGCCAAACAACACATGCAGGACTAAATTATATCTATAATACTTTAATTTTATTCAAGTGTTATGTTCTATAAATTTTCATTGCGATGTGTTCTTCTGATGGAAATTACAGGCAGCAGCAGCACTTTGTTACAGAGCTTTCCGTCACACAACGGTTTTACTGTCCAACATCGTGGGACCCGTTGACGAAATAGGGTTTTGTGGCCACCCAATCGTGTATATTGCTGCTAGTGTCTATGGACACCCACAAGTACGTTCCCAGTTCAGATTATACGATTATACGTAAATATTTCAGTTGATTCAAAAGTAACATATATAATTGAGCATTTTATGTTGATACTGGCAGGCTATTACACTTCACTTCCAAAGTTACATGAACAAGATGGAGATGGTTCTCGCAGTTGATGAACTGACTGTTCCTGATCCTCACCAACTCCTACAAGACCTTGCTGAATCTCTCAAGCTTATTAAAGATGCAGTTGTAGAAAGATCATCTTAAGGTGAAAATACTTGCCAATTTGGTATGTGTGTCTATATATATAAAAGAGAAATATATATATAAAAGAGAAAATGCATTACGAATTTTCTATTGTTAAATTGTTGTTGTCATTGAAATTTATAGCACTTCAAGATACTTGAATAAGAAAGAAGAGAGATGCTTTATACAAGGCAGTTTAATGATTACTAACTTGTTGGCTGTTTTAGAAAGTTATATGGTTGTTCCTTGAAACAAATGTAACCTTTGATTTATACCAGGGTTAATCACAGGTTGACCCCTACACTTTTTCCACTTGTGGATGACCCCTTGTAGTTCAATTGTCTGTGGGTGAATTCGTATTGACTCATTTACCCTCAGGAGGTCTATTTGTTAATTAATAAAAAAAAAATCTCTCTCTGAAGGTAAAAGAGTGAAGAAAATCACACCGGGTCTAAATGCGACAATAAAACTATAGGGTTCAATCTGCAATTGGGCCACAGTTGTTAAATATATCATACTATATCTCTTTTGTTTAGTCCCACATCGGGTAGAGTAATAAAACAATGTTACTCACAATGTATAAATAGACCTTAATATCAATGAATATAATTGCTCTGTTCTCTACTAAAATAGCTCTTTTCCCTTAATTTGCTCTATTTCTAACAACAGAAAGGGTTCTATCCACAATTAACCCTGGTAAAAAAAATCCAACATATCTCCCTCCTAAACTAAAGCCTTGTCACAAAACCGTCAACCTCTTTTCCCTTGAAAACAAAATCCAATCCTCATACATTCTACCCAAATATAGTCCCACATCAAAATTGTCCTCCCTAATTCTCCAACGCAATTCAAAACACCCATCCTCATCAATCTCCTCTCCTCTCTCCTCTTCCATAAAAAAAAAAAACAATGTCAATCTATGCAATCCTCAAACTCCCCCCTCTCCTCTTCCTCCTCCTCCTCCCCATCTCCCTCGCTCAAAACGACGACACTGCCCCTCAATCCACGGACCCCATCACCTCCCTCATCTCAAGCATCACCGGCTCGTTCTCCGCTAACACCGACCCCATCGCCGACGCTTCCGTCAAAGTCACCAACAGCATCAAACACGCCACCCACCACCGAACCGCCCCCGAGTTCGTGAACGCGCACAATGCGATCCGCTCGACCATCGGCGAGCGACCGTTCTCATGGGACAGGAAGCTCGCCCGCCACGCTCGTCGCTGGTCCGAGCAGAGGCGTGGAGACTGCGCATTGACGCACTCCGGCAACAAAGAGTACGGGGAAAATATGTTTTGGGGGGCGGGATTCGGGTGGTCGGCTGCCGACGCCGTCAAGTATTGGGCCGATGAGCACTTGTACTATGATCCGGTGAGCAATGCGTGCGAGTCGAACAAGATGTGCGGGCATTTCACGCAGATGGTGTGGAATAATACGGTGAAGGTCGGGTGTGGGAGGGCGGAGTGTTATGATGGAGGGGTGATTATTACTTGTAATTATTATCCTCCCGGGAATTATATGGGAGAGAAGCCTTTTGAAATGATTGATGGGCAGAAGTGAGAGATTTAAATACGCTAATGTTTTACTATTTTACATTTAAATACCGTAAGTTGTAAAAAAATAGCATAAAAATACCTCAAGTTGCCCACAGTTAGAATTAGGCTAACACCGTTAGTTTTGACGAAAATGCCCTCCATTAAAATATTAGTAATAAATTAAAAGGGTAGGTAAAATGGTAATTAAATCAATAAATAGGGGCAATACAATAATAAAATTTCTTTGTACTATGCATATGGGAATATTCCTAGGAATATTCTGTTATCTATTTAACGGAAGGTAGCAATGTGCTACTTTTGACAACTTAGGGTATTTTTATGCTACTTTTACAACTTAGGGTATTTAAGTGTAAAGATAGTGAAACATTAGGGTATTTAAGTGCCATTTAGTCGTAATCTTTTGAGTTTGTTGGTAAAAATTAATGAGTTTTAATTGTGTAAAAGATTCAAGGGAGGAATAAATTTAATGCATAATATTTTGCATGTAGCATACAAAGGTTATACATATATAATCTTAATTAGTGCATACTCTAAAGGAAAACAAAATGACTTTAAACTCACTACATCATGACACGTCAACTTCTTGCTCCAAAAATTTTTTGGCATGTGGACAAGGAGTTTAGCTGTACATTTTTATCTTAGTTTTTCTTAGCCGTTAATCTAAAATCAATCTCTATCATTAAAAAATTAATTATGGGAGATTATCATGCACAATTATCTTTATTTGTTACCAAATCTAATCGTGACTTATTTTCAGTTACCAAAATTCAGAGATTTTTGGTAGATTTGAATTTAAATTTCAAACAAATTTTAGTTTTAAAAATAGCATATCCCAATAATTTAAATTTCAAACAAATTTTAGTTTTAAAAATAGCATATCCCAATAGTTTTAAAAATAGCATATCCCAATAATTTTTTTAAAATCCTTATAATATCGCTTAACTAATATATCACTTTTACGTGTTTATTTGCAGAAACTATAATAACATGTTTATCACAAAATTTCACTCTTTTGCCTATTCTCTCTTCTCCCTCACAAACCGGTGACCTTCTCTTCTCACCATACCTCTCCCAAACCCTCTCCTCCTCTGCCCTCTCTACCAGCTCCTCTGCCTTCATCATCAAGTCCCTCACAATGGCTCATCACATTCATGCTATCTATTTGTTGAAATTTTTCTTATATAATTTCTTTGATTTCTATTTTACTGTGAATTTTCTCTGTTGCAGTTTTTTGAGATGGTAGGGCAAAGATTTTTTGGGCTTTCTATTGGTGACTATAATTTTTCTCAGTAAAGTCTCTACTGGAAATGAGCTTCAACTTATTTATTCATCAATTAGACAAGAGTTTTCTTTGCCGATCTAATCTAGAATAGAAATTTGAGATTTTTTTTCTCAAATTTTTTTGTCTAGTGATGTTCCCTGTCTCTTTATTTTGAGATTATTTTTAATAATCCTTTTATTGTGTGCGTTCTTTTGTTCTCATTTGCGAGATCGAATTAAATTTAGAGTCAGAATTTCACTTGGGTATGTTAAAGTTTTAGTTTTTATAAGGTTCATTGTGTTTATTTTTAAAATTATGTTTTTTATTGTGTCCATTTTTATACGGTTCATGGGGTATGTTACAGAACACACTCATCTGCAAGATCAGTAAGTGTTCTATTACTTACCTTTCCTCGAAGGTTCATATTAGATTCTGATTTGTTTTACTGTATAGTTCAAAGCTTACCTATACTATCTTAGGCATCACTTTGTTTGTATATTTTTTCTTTGAATTGAATTAGAACTTTTGTAGATTATGCTCATTTACTATTACTCCTATAGGACACATTGAGTCTTAAAACTTTGAATTGATAATTTTTGGTGATTCACTTTAATATTCGACGTGCAGAGGATTCATCAAATATAGAATAACAGAGCGTGATGCTTTAGAATGGAGAATGCAGATCTTTGGGTGACTGATCTTGAGCTCGCAGCTTCAACATTGTGAATAATCTTTTTGTTTCATTTTTTGTTCTCAAGCTCCTTTTTATCTTGAGATATTTTTTGAGCTATGTATGATAATTGGATTAGAATTTTATTGTGATAATGGATTTAATAGTTGCCATATGTTAATTGGATTAGGATGGAAAAGGTAAAGGCCAAGGAAAATATAATCTGATTCTAGGTCCATAATATTAATAAAATTGTTCATGGTGAACAGATTTTTATTGTGGTTTTATGATTGAGTCGCAAATTTTATATGGTCTTTTTTACTACTAGAGTCATATGATGGTGGCATTAGCTGAATACGGAGCAGAAACTCATGGTAAGTACTACAAATTTTATTTCTATTCATGCATATTTATTTTTAAATTTTCATTGCATAATCATTATGATACAATGTTTTATGAACAGTTGAATCTGATTGGATTTAAATAATATTGGCTTCGTTTGGATACCATGGTGTTTTTCTTATTTTCATGGTGGTTTTATAAAAAAACAAAACAGCATGTGTTTGAAAATCATGGTGTTTTTTCAGCTAAATCATCCTCAAACAAAAACACAACACTTAGTGCAAAACACCTTTTAGGTGTTTCAACTTTGATATTTAGGTTTTTAGTTTGTGGAGATGTTAATATAATATCTAACATAATATATTAAATATAATTAATATATAGTTATTATCGACATAGTTATCCTATTATATTATATTATATTATACTATATTATAGTTAATCTAATATATTAGTAATATTTTGTAAATAATATAAAATATATTAATAATTAAAATATATTATATAATAATATAATTAGTAAAATAATTTATTATACTAAAACAATATATTACTAACAAATGTTAATGTAATAATAATATATTAGTAATATAATAATATTTATTTATATTATTAAAAGTATTATTAATAAACTCTAACATATTAGAAAATATAAAATTATAATGTTAAAGTATTTATAATATATTAATTTATTAATAATAAAATAATATTATATTAATAAGAGTTGAGCTAGGCTATTATTAATAGTATCAACATGCGGATACTATCAACCCAATGTTAAAATGGAAACACAAAATGAAAATCAGAACCGGTAGATGTGTTACTACACATGAACTAGTTAGAAATAAAATTTTAAATGATTTTATCATCATTAATCCATGCAAAATATGTCGCCAAAATCAACGCTTCGAATTTTCATGAAGTTGGTTAATTTTAAGCCTCTTGATATATAATTCTAAATATGTTGAAATCATTTGAAATTTTATTTCTAACTAATTCATGTGTAGTAGATCACATCAACCGGTTCGGATTTTTATTTTTGGTTTCGATTTTTAAAATTAGGTTGATAGTATCCATATTGGATACTATTAATAGTAGCCTAGCTCAACTCTATTAATAATATATTTTATTACACATGTAATAAAATTATATTATATTAATAATAGTATAAGTGTATTAATAATAAAATAATATTATTTTAAAAATATTATATAATATATAAAAATAACAAATTGATATACCAAAATAGTTAAATATATAATTATTTGAAAATAATATGTAATAATTATAATATAGTATAATACATTAAAGTATAATATAATATTATATGCATTAAATAATATTATATTAAATTATATTTAATGTTAATAATACTGTAATTATGTAAAGTAAATATTATAATATTTTAACATTTTATTTATAATATATATTATTATTATTATTATGTAATATATTAATAATATATTTAATACTAATGTTATAATGTGTCAAACTAGTGTTGACCAAAACACTCAACATGGTATTTTGAAAACACATTAAGGGGAAAACACAATGCCATGATTTTTTTTTTACAAAAACTCAACAAGGAAAACATCATGGTATTTGTTATACCCGAAAAATTGCTATGTCCTTAAACTGGCCACGTGGTAAACTTTGTAGGACGAAACATGTGGCTAACATATTCGACCAGAGTCTACACCGTAAGCTAGTCGACTCATCTATGTGACCTGAGTCCGAGATGAAAGACATCTTCGAGTGAAGATCTACTAGTTGAATCTGGGTCGAGTCGAAAGGCGTCTTCGGGTCAAATTCAGTAGGAGAAAGGCCGAAGCAAGGGATGACCAGTAGTCTTGTCAACAGTGCTTGCATTTAATGCAGAACAGTTTGACGCCCATACTCCGCCACCTAGTCACCATTCTGTCACCATCATATTAAATGCGATGGGTATAGCTCTCTGCCTCCAACTAATTAGCTGCGGACATGTGTAAAGCGACAGCACAGTGTCAGATCAACTAGTCAGTCAAATTACCAAAATACCCTCACAAAATTTCTATAAATAGCATCATCTTTGCTAAACTAAAGTACGCACAAAAAACCCAAAAGACTACATTATGCTTTTCTCTTTAGATTATCTAGTTGGAGAGCACGCTGGAGGAAACAACCTGCGGGGCCTCTAACCTCTGTTATTCTGTGCATGGAGTTACAGTTCAACATACTCTTCAAAACAATCAGCCATCAGAGGAGATTAAGGAACCCCAAGATCATCCTTACTCTCCTAAACCACACACTAATTTCCCAACATCAACAGTTTGGCGCCCACCATAGGGCCACTTCTTCTTCTCTTGAGATAATGGCGGATTCCAATTGCCCTCATATTCCAAACTTCACTCATGGGGAATCTTCTAGTTTCGGCTATGTCACTCAAGCCCAACTGGATGAAACCTCACAGAGAATATCATAGTCACTCTAGCATCAATTTATCTCCTTCGCAAATGAACCGCTCAGTCGCCTTCAACCCTCTCTTCATCGCCCGTCACCCCGCTCCCGGAAGAACAACTCCGGCAACATGAAGAGGAAGATTGGGTTAGGGAGACGACCCCTAATAGCAGCAGCATCAAACCCTCTTTGCGGTTAACCCACAATAAGCTCCCCAATACCAGGATGCACCGTGTGAAAGCTCAAGTTGAGATCCTAGCCGTACTCCATGGCACCCATCGCAAGTTGTACGATATACCTATGTGACCCAAACTCTAGTAAACTGGATGGACCCTTCAACGGCCAACAGAACCTTTGGATATGACCAGACCTTCAGCCTAGTGACCGACGCCATTAGGGGAAACACCCCATTGTCCGATGAGATCATGAGTGCGTATTGCCCCAAGTTCAAGATGCCAAGCATCTGAGAAATATAAAGGTGAAAGCGACCAGGTTGAGCATGCACAAAACTTCTTTGACCTGATGAGCATGCAACATGTAACTGAGCCGCTTATATGCAAAGCTTTCCCCATCATGCTTAATGGAGCGGCCAAGATGTGGTGGAACTCTTTGGAGAAAAGGTCCATCCACAGTTATGAAGAGCTCACCCAGAAGTTTGTCCACTATTTCCTGGCATACATGAGGAAGAAGGCACCCTCCGCTCTCCTGTTACAAGTTCAACAGAAGCCGAACAAAACCCACCAAGAGATTACTTTAAAAGGTTTCAGGTCAAGCGGCTGAAAGTGGAAGACCCAGGCAACATGGTGGTGATGGCCGCAGTTACCGCGGGCCTAGACGATGAGAAGTTGTCAGACTCACTCATCATCTACCCCGTCATTGACTGCAATCAGCTCATGGCCTGGGCTAGGGCACACATGGACACTGAGGACAGTCGCCTGCATAAGAGGGCTGCTCAAGCGGAAGCCTCTAAGGCTAAGTCTTCCAGGAACAAGAAGGCCGAATCTGACCGGCCTGAGTCTAATTCCAGATCGGGTCGGCATGACAGGAGATATCAAAGAAGAGATGCCACAAGGGCACCGGCCTTCACTCCCTTCAATGCTCCTCTCTCAAAGATATTGTACTAGGTCCAATAGGAAGGACATCTCACCAAAGTTCCCCCGCGCATGGCCTCAAACCCTCAAAGAAGGGATTCTCGACAATATTGCTGATACCATCAAGACCATGGCTACGACACCGACGATTATAAATCCTGAAGAGGGACATTGAGGAGCTCATCCGTAGAGGGTTGTTGAAGAAGTACCTCAAAAATCATGGCAAAGAACGGTCTAACCAGGAGAGACCAGAGAGGAGAATATCGAGGTCACCCCAACCGGATCAACACAAGAACCAACCAAGCGAAGCTGGCGATAGGAGCACCATCAACACCATCAGCATTGGTCCCGCCACTAGAGGGATGTCAAATACCACCCGAAAGAAGTACGCCTGTTGAGCCCTTGAAGTGAATGTGTGCGAGAAGAAGCTGAAGGTGGAGCAATCCATAACTTTTAGCAATATCGACTTGAAAGGCGTAATGATGCCTCATGACGATCCTATTATCATCACCACCCAAATCAATGGGTTGCAGGTCAAGAGGATCATGGTGGACACATGAAGCCCTTGCGACTCAGTCCTCATTGACTCATCCAAGACACAAAAGACATTGGTATCTTTTCAGGGTAAAACCAAGGCACGAAGAAAGCCCTTGCGACTCGGTATTCACTGACTCGTCCAAGGCACGTAAGACCTTGATATCTTTTTAGAGTAAAACCAAGGTATGAAGTGAGCCCTTACAACTCAGTCATCACCGAGTCAATCAAAACGAGAACACTTCTGAGACATTTCAAAGAAATTAGAACTAAGTGTGTAAAATTTGAATCAACAAAGTAAATCTTTTTATATTTATCATAAAAAATATTACAGGACTCTTTACATGATGGTAAAAAAAATATACACATACAAAAATTCTCCTAAGGAACAGAATTCAGAGGGGGAGTCGAGGAGTACTCAGGGCAGAGGCTGATTTAGAACCTGAGGGAACAGTAGTCTTGGAGCTCGGGTTAGGAGCACCTGCAGACAGCCAGTTGACCTCGCTAGAATCGATGGCCGAGTCTTTGCTTGATCCTCCAGAAGCATCTTCTTCTTCTTCTTCTTCTCCTTCTTCTTCTTCACCCACCAGCGCGAGTCCTCCTCCTGCCATCTCGATGTCCTTGAGGGCATCAAGGCAATTATTAACTCCGGAGGGCTACCAGAAATGGTCGGGATGGGTCTTGAGCTTAGAAGGAAACTGTTACATGAGGTAGTCGAACCCCGCCTTACAAGCAAGGGCTACCTCCATTTTTCAGAGAGTACCATTATGATACTTCTCGACCACCTCAAACTGATGAGCGTCCGACTCCAAGAAGGTCACCCGGCTCTGCAGTGTTTGGACTTGAGCAAGTAAGGAAACATGCTGTTGTTCAGCCTCCTGAGCAACCCGAGCCGCCTCCTACCAAAGCGACTCTTGTAGAGCCACCTCATCTTGAAGTTTGGCCTTTAGTACCTCAGCATCGAGGCATCCACTTGAGCTCACTCAAAGGCGTCATCTCTCTCCCTCTTCTCAACCTGAACCTCCAACTCGAGGTACTTGATCTTCTCTTTAGTGAGGCCTATGTTGTGTCGGAGATGAGAGAGGTCTTCCTGAAGAGCCTTTATCTCTTCTCAAGCCTCTATGAGATGAGTCACCTTCTGTCGTGAAGCTTCGATCAAGGTCCTGATCTTCACATCCCGAGCAATTTGATTACGCTCCGACCTAGCTTGATCCCTCTTGAGCACGTCAAGCTCACTTCCCTTAGTAGCCGCCAACAACTCGGCCACTCATGAGCCTTCTTGTGCGCCTCCATTTCGTCCCAGAGCTTGTAGACGAGATCCCGGGATTTCTCGAGTCGACGGAACAACTCAAACTCTAAAAGAGCTCCTTGGATGAGATAACTCTGGAGAGCTTGATGGAGGCCGGTGTCAGATGCACTGCTTAGAAATGTTATATCATCTGGAAGAAGGAACTACTTAATGGCCTTAGCTTGGTCAACCTTGAATCCTAGCACCGACCCCCTAGAGTCCATCCGACGCTGGAGAAAAAAATGTGCTCCACCAGTGACTCCCGCTCATGGGGGGGGGGGCAAACCTTGGCTGGCCCCATCAAAAGCTCCCTGATCTTCTCCTAAGTATGAGGAGGAATCTTGTCAATGCAATGGGTAGAGGGCCACGGAAATCGACCCTCTCGAGAAGCAGCTCGAGAGTCCGGCTCCTCTCCAGCGACCGGCTCTTCTTTAACGACCGACTCCTCAATAGCTGGCTCCATCCCAGGTCTCCTAGAAGACCCGAGGTCCTCTATTGACTCAGCCTGTACTCCCACATCAGCCTCCGTCATAGTCAGGACCTCAACTCCTATCGACTCCAAGATAGGGATATCTCCCCCTATGGTCTCTTGCTCGGCCACTAGGTATGGGGAATTCGACTCTGCCTCAACAACTTTAGGCGAAGGGGCTTGGAAAGTTTACAAGGTCGAAGCCCCGATAGTTTGACTGGTGGCAGCTTCAGCCTGGCATGACTCTGCCTCAGCTTCTTCGTCATCCAAGGCGAGAAGTCTCTGAGCGCTACCCTCAATCTGACAACGTCACTTGGGGGCCGACTTTTTTCTATTATTCTTTGCAAACCTTTCATCCTGAGTTGTAGCAAACCCCGAACCCTTTAGTCAAGCCGTAATCTCAACCGCTTTCTTACGAATGGCCTGAACTTCCTCCTCCTCCAACTCAGGATAGGGATGCTTCTTAGCCCCTATAACAGGGCCCGCATGAGGAACTTCCGAGGAGTCCAGCTCTAAGGTTAGCAGAGAGGCCCACGCCAAGTCCGCCTCAGTAGTAGGAATATAAGAAATGCTAGCAACTCGGAGCACGACATTGTCAAACAAATTCCCACAACGACAAGAACCTTTATAAGCCCGGATCTTCTCCAATCCAAACCTCTCGACCTCTGAGAGCGGCACCGCCCTTAGAGCCTCCTTCTTTGTCTCTAGCCATGTAGAACACGCCATGATTGGGTCGGCACCAAAGACAAAAAAATTTCTCCTTCCATCCCTTATTCATATCGGGGATATTGGAGACTAGGTGATAGCCACTAACCGTCTGCAAATAAAAGTGGTCTTCACTCTTACTAGATTTGATGCATAGCAGAGACCCAAAATCCCCATCGTTGGTTCTATGTGAACTCTATGACATATGGCGAGGAAGCCGAGAAGGAGAGTGATGGAGTTTGCCTTTAATTGCACCGGCGAAATCCCCAAAGCTCTAAACATCTAACGGAGGAATGGGTGCAGTGGCAAACCAAGGCCGAAATCCAAGTGGTGGTAGTACACCAGCGTCAAATCGCCACTATGATGATAAACGGCGTGCTCTCTAGCTAGGGCAGACAAAGTAAAGCCATTGGGGATATGAAAATCTCTAGTAATCTGTTTGAGACTAGGTTTGGCTATCTTCGACTTAAACTTCTACAGTAAAACGATCCTGGCCTCATTGGGAATGACTGTAGGCTGACTTCTGGATGCCATCGGAGCAATCAAAGATGTTGAACAGAGAATTTCAAAGAAGAAAGATGGGATCTTGTCGCCAACACTGAACTTCTAGGGTTTGGAAAATGAGAAGACAACGAAGGGGCTGGATATAAATAGGTAGAAGTAGCTGCCACGTGGCGAGTTTGAACGGCTGATACGATACTCAAAAATTGCAGACAGTTCTCGAAGACCAAAATGACGTCTCGTCAACCAAAGCGCCATTCCACTACATTGTCTTTGCTTATGTCAGAAAAATAGTTGCCCCCTGATAAAGGCGATTTAGATTTCCAAGGCAGCAAAAAAGTTGGTACGGTTTAATTTCTGTTGCACTTGGCTCTCCGAGTCCACGCAAAATGGGGCCAATGTTATACCCTGAAAATTACTATGTTCTTAAACTGGCCATGTGGTAGACTTAGTAGAATGAAACATGTGGCTAACATATCCGACCTGAGTCTAAGCTGTAAGCTGACCGACTCATATGTGTGACTTGAGTCCGAGATGAAAAACGTCTTCAAGTCGAGGTCTACCAGTTGAGTCCGGGTCGAGTCGAAAGGTGTTTTCAAGTCAAATTCAGTAGGAGAAAATTCGAAGCAAGGAATGACAAGTGGTCTTGTCAACAATGTTCGCATTTAATGCAGAATAGTTCGACACCTATGCTCCACCACCTAGTCACCATCGCATTTAATACATGTCTAGGCATCATAATGACTCCTCAGATGACACCCGCATTCCCGGCATTTTGTCACCATCATATTAAAGGTGATGGGTACAGCTCTCTGCCTCCGACTAATCAGCTATGGACACATGTAAAGCGACAGCATAGTGGCAGATCAACTAGTCGGTCAGATTGCCAAAATACCTTCACAAAATTCCTATAAATAGCATCATCTTTGCTATTCTAAGGTACGCACAAAAAACCCAAAAGACTACATTCTGCTTTTCTCTTCAGATAATCAGACTAGTTACTGACTTGAGCGTCAGAGGGCACGCCGGAGGAAATAATCTCCAAGCCTCTAACCTATGTTATTCTATGCAGAGAGTTACAATTCAACATACCCTTCAAAATAATCATCCATCATACGAGATTAAGGGACCCCAAGATCATCCTTACCTCTCCTAAATCACGCACTAATTTCCCCACATCAACAGTATCCAAACGAAGCCTTAGTGTTTGATGTGAGTTTGTTTTCCATTAAAGATGCAGTCATCTCAATCTATTATAATTATTTTTTAGAATTATTTTTCCTTTTTTTAATATCAAGATGATCTTATAATCTTCATAGAACCCTCCTAGCATGATCATTGTATTATAAATTTGTTATCTATAGCCATTTTTCTTGACACTGGTAAACAATATTCTTTGAGTATCCACTCCTTTGATTGTGTTAATTAAATAGTTTGGAGAACTATCTCATAAAGTGTAGGCATATCATTTTTTAAGATTCATGGTAAGTTGATAGTTATATTGGTGTTCTATAGTGAATTTTGGATTTATAACTCATAATTCTTATGAAATAAATTTGTTTAAGACTATGTCCTATCTTGCTTTTGTGCTTTTGTTCTATTTAGCAATAAATATCTAAAATTTGTTTAAGGCTATGTCCTCCCGAAATATCTTTTGTTCTGGATGGCACAGAAGCGAGAGTGCATGGACCCCTCAGTTTCCTCAAAGTGTTCTTTCTAAAATCATGTTTTGAATCAGATCTACAACTATTTAGTGGGCAGGATCCTATAGCTTTTAATATTTTCTTTGTACAATTTAATTAGATTCATAATTCATGATGTAGGAATATTTTACTTTATGAATATTGGGAGTTCTTTTCATATCAATGAATTTTAAATGTATGAAATTTTGTAATAATATTAGCTAATGAAATTTATCAAATGTTCAAACTTTATTTTTATAATACTATCAAGATGATATTCATACAAATATAAGATATGTATTAGAAGAGGTAAATGCATTTTTGAGATTCCTTTTAAAACCGAGATATCAAAATAGTGAGGTATGACCATGCCTCGAATGACCTAATATACTATAAGATAGGTATTGAAAGATAAAAATACATTTTGAAGAGTCTTTTTTAAGCGAGAGATTGAAACAAGGAGGTATGACCGTGCTTAATACGAGCTAAAAATACTAGTTACAACTAATAAATTTAATGCATAATATGGTAGCGTGATCCACAATATAGAGCAATAAATCATAGTGTACAACATAACCTGACTCAACAAAGTAAAATCTACCTACATATTTAAAATTATCTCAAATAAAATATCAAAGTTAAAGGGAGTTTTCTAATTGAATCTTAAAATTGAAGAGTTTTTTTTATAATCCCTACATTTGAGAGGATTTTCTGATACTTCGAAAGTTACTATGGTTATCTGATAACCGTCCAAAGTTAGGAGTTTTTCCCCCCTTGATATTTAGCCGTACTCATAACTAATAAGGGTGCTAATGTAATCTAAAGAAGATGGTTTTTTTAATAGATGGCAAAACACAAGATTCTCATTGATTTAGACCAATTACATCATCGCGAACAAACTGTGCCACTGCACGCGGAACTTCCACAATCCATATAAACGTTTCCTCAAGGTAAGAGGCAAGTTTAGCTAAAGCATGGGCAACTTTGTTGCCATCTCGATGAACATGAGCTAAAGAAAAGAAATATAATCTGCTAAGAAGCTCTAAAATATCACCCCTAATAATCCCATTTCGCTATCAGTGTCCTTGAATTTTAGGAGCTCAATGAGTTGGATAGGATCAGACACAATTTCCAATGCAATGAAACCTACTCGTAACGTTATATGCAAACTCCATCTTATACTAATTGCTTCGGCAACCAATGCATTCGCCATCAGTTCCATTGACTACTAGGTTCTTAGTTGGAAGATTTTTTATTAAAAAAATTGGAAGAATGGTGGAGATATGAGCAAGAGGATAGGGTTGGGCATGGGCCGGTTCGAACCGTAGGCTGAACCGGCTAGCCTGGTTTGGGTCTAAACCCGGCCCAACCCACACCGGGATGGGCCCAACCCGGCCCATATTTGTGGTGGTTCATGGGCCGGGCTAGATTTTTATCCAGACCTGGGACCAAAGAAGCAGGCCCGACCCAGCCCCACCCGACTCGAGGTTAATTATAAATTTTTACTTTTTTTAGCAAAAAATAAATGGGCCTCAGGTAGCTAGTTATTCCTTTGAAGTCCAAACTACGTATATATTTGTGTTTGTGATATTTTTCTATATATATATATATATATATATATATATATATATATATATATATATATATATATATATATATATATATATATATATATATATATATATATATATATATATATATATATATATATATAAATAATTTTAAATAAAGAGTTTGAAATAAGAAAAAATAAATTAAATATAATTTTATAGATATGAATACAAAGTTAATATAGTCTAGAAATGAAAAAATAGAAAAAAAGTCAAAAAAAAATCAATGGGTCAACACACGACCCATGGGCGTGGGGCGGGCACAACCCGGCTTCTAGGCTGGTCGTGGGCATTGGGTCCAATCTCAGACCGGGAATAGAGAGAGGCCGACCCACTCGACATCGCGGGCCCGGGTCGCACTGTGGTCGGCTTGAACCCGGCTAGCCGGGTCATAGGCCTGAACCGGCCCTGCCCACGCCCATCCCTACAAGAGGATATATGTTTAAAGTATTGAAATAAATAGAACAAAAGAAGCCCTTTCTATTTGCTAGAAATGCTTTGAGTATTTCATGAGAGAATCTCATAACTGTTTTTAGCTCTGCTTGCAAAGAAGATCTTGAAGAAAATTCAAGGCATCTTCTTTCTTCTTTTTTATTGTATAAGGTTCTTTAGAAACACTAAGTATTTGATTTTGAAATCTACGTTATAGTATAAAAATATAACTCTCGATCTACTCTCACAGTTGGTTTGGAGTTTTGATATAGTGGAAGGATCATATATGACATGATGGAGCAACCCACATTTAATCCCACCAATATTGTTGTCAGAGTCTAGGTTGCGGCTATAAGAGAGAGGGAGAGAGAGAGAGAGTTGAGCAAGTTCCGTAAATAATGACATATAGTTAAAGCTCTTAAAATTTTCGTTCTTTCCCTAATTTGACATTTATACCCACATATGCATGTGCTACCCAAGGAGTTGGGATACTGAAGTATCTCACTTAGTGGTGACATGTGATGTGATATAATATTCTTACAGCTATCGTTGGCATGTTGCCGTATTGGCGTTTTAAATAATTTGGGTCCCCTCTTCGTATCTTAGTAAGTTTCCCCCCGATCAATGCACGTTTGTTTCTACTATTGTTTATTGTAGACGAACGCTTGACTACCTAAATCAACTACTTTTCATATAAAAGCAACCTCCAAAAGTCTTGTGCAATAAATCTTCTGATATCAAAAAATAAATCTCACTTCTTAGTAGTATTTTCAAAATTGTGCTATGCATTCTGATAAATTTAAAATTTAATTCTCCCGTGCTTTGCACGGGCTGCATACTAGTAATATTAATTCACAGAACATAAACGATAAAGTCCAACACCTACCGGTTGGAGGGCAATGGACCCAGTTGCAACCGATAAGATGCTTTTTCATTTTTTTATTACTTTTACTTATTATTTTTCATTTTATTTTATGGAAAATATATCTTTTCTTTTTGGCATCACTTTCGGTAGCTCAGTAGGCAAATCAGCTTACGAAAGTGTCGGTAACTAGCTTGAACCTGCAGCTAACTGTATTAAACCGTTCTTTTTTGGGTTAATTTTACAAAACCCCTCTCAACTTTGGCAGTTTTGACATAACCCTCTTGAACTTAGTTTATCTCACATAATCCCCTGAGCTTTACGGTCTCTCACAATATCTCCCCTTAACTTTGAACTTTTCTCACCTGACTCCCTTACATGTAATTCGCAAATAAATATAGTTTCCTTGAGAGAAAAAAAAATTAAGAATTTGGCGGAAAGTGTACATAGTCTGTAAATGACAACTGACAAAATTTTAGAATTTTTTTTCTCTCTCAGAGATATTTTAGCTCTTTATAAAAATAACAAGTAGGAAGGTATGGTGAGAAAACAAAATTAAATTTCAAGAATGTTTTGTAAGACACCCCAAAGTTCAGGAGATTGTGTGAGATAAACAAAGTTCAAGGGGACCATATGGAAAAATCCCAATGTTAGGTGGTTATGAGAAGTTAATCCTTCTTTCTTGGTTTCTTTTTTTACATTACTCCCTCAAATTCATTAAAATTGCCATAAGGTACTTAGGCCTGATAAATTTTTAAATTAATCTTCCTAATCAAGAGCAGTAGGGATAATATATAAGGGTTGGAGGTTCTAATAAAATTTTTAGCGATTTGAGGGGCTAATTTTAAAATATTAAAGATGTAAGGGAGAAATATCTTTATCAAAACCCTAAAATATTGCCTTTTACCCTTTTTGTCAGGCCTTAATCTTATCCGTAGGCTTCCCCAGTAAATATTATTCGTTAAATTTTTTGTCTCAAGGCTCCAATACCTTGCTTCTGTGAGGTTCTAAATTAGATGCGCACATATCTTCTGTACTATGAAGTTATAACCATTATTATCTTAAATAATTCTATTAACACTTGAACTTTTATCTGCCCAAATAAAGAGTTTAGAAGTAGATTGAAAAGTGTAGCATGATACTCACTAAATCTATTCGCTTGCTCTATGATGGTGTAGTCACTAAACTTTTTATTAGAACTAACACCTCTTTTAAGTCACAAAGAACGTTACCTTTTCGCCCTCAATTTAGATAGTAGTTTGAATTTTCTAGGTTAAAGTGATTTAAAAAGCTAAGGGATAAGTTTACAAAAACCCTAATGTTAAGGGTTAAGTTTACAAAAACCTGTGTACTTTTTATAACAAATAACCACCTTAAATTTTGTAGTGCCTCACAAAACTCGCCATAACTTTAAACTTTTTTCACTAGATCAGGCCACCTGTAGATGACAAATATTTAAAATTTTCTTCAAAAGGAAATCCTTAATTGTGGAGAAAGGGTACATTGCTTGTAAACATAAAACTACTAAATCGGGATTTTTTTTTTCTCAAGGATATTTTAGTTATTTCCTAATTATAGGGGGATATTTTTTCCGGTGAAAACTACGATTCACACTTTTAGGGTTCTTATTGAAAAAATACTGAAAGTTGAAGGAGATTTTCTGAGAAGGCAAAACTTAGGGGGCTTTGTGACACATTGAAAGTTAAAGGGGTTGTCTGAGAAACGCCTAAGCTTAATGGGGGTTTTGTGAAATCATTAATATGTGGGGACGTTTTAACGCCTCGATACCACTGAAAAGTCGGCATTATCTATCTCCCATTTACAGATCATCTTCATCAAAAGAGAAAGAGACAGTAGAGTTGTTCCTGAGCACCAACATCAGCAGCAACTACTCCTCCTTCTCTCTTTTTTTAAAAAAAAGAAAAAAAAAACCCCTCAAATATCGCTGTCACTCTCATTCCCACTCTCTTCGGACGCAAGCTATGTATCAACCACCGCTGCCCAATTTCTAATACCCAAATAGATTAGCAAAGAAAAGAGCAGATCTCTCTTCTCTTTTCTCAGCTCAGCTCTCTCTGTTGCTGCTCATGGCTCTTGCTTCTTTCTCTCTTCTGCTGCTTGTTGCCATTCTTTCGTCAGTGTTAATCTCGACCGTTGATTCTCAAACGGACGGCTGCAGTGTAGATCCGAGCTCAGTGCTGCCTTCTGCTTTCACTGCTTCCGGGCTCACTTGCCGCCCTGTGTGGAACAATTTCATTCTCAGGGTAACTTTCTATTTTCTGTTCCATTTCGTTGTTTTCAGGAACCGACTCCAACTACTCCAATTCTGTGCTATTTGATTGAATGTGCTATAGCAATATCATACAATTTACCCCAAGTTGATTGAATGTGCAATCTCTGCTGACTGGATAGTTGGTGCATCAAGAACGGTATACCCGTGAATAAATGTAATACAGGGGAATTTGGGGACTAGTGCATAGATGATGGATCCAAGTGTTATTCTCTGATGCGCCAACTATCCAGTGGACAGCCGCCACTAGTTTTACCAAGGATGTGACATATAATAATGCTCATGTAGCTACGTGTTTTTTTTATAAAGATAATTGGATCAATGTACAATAATTGCCATTTGTTTTGAATTTTTGAAAGGGAACCTTTTAGGGCTAAGCCTCTTTTGACCTACCAATGCAATATTTCGGTTTGCCTTATGGTACTTGAGTGTTTATCCAAGATTTGAACTTTGGGCTTTTAATAAAACCTTTGTTGTTGTTCCAATGGTTGGAAATGAAAACCAAGAGGCTTTAGTAATAGGACCTAAAAGGTTGACCTATTAGGTCTTAGATTTCCATCACATATTAATCACTCATATTTCAACTTCAGTTTTTACGGTTTGGAACTAAATCTTAATTCCATCCACTTGTTAATTTTGAAATTTATGGCAACCTAATTTTTGGGTTATATTCTGTTTTGAGATAAGACATTGTACAATTGACCCCGTCTTTGGAATTTACCTTTTATGATTTATGGACTTTGGGTCTCTAATCGGTATCAAAGTAACGTTAGCACCCATCAAATGACCATAGATGCTAACCCAGATGCATCAATTTTGTCGTTTTATGTTCGATTTGCTACAAATTTGTTATGGTGGATGGAGCTAAAACTGAGAGCGGATAACTTAAGACCACTTTACATAATGCAGTCTGTATTATATTTCAAGTACACATTAAACACTCATATGCTCATTTTGCTTTTGATATGAGGCTAAATTATAACTCTGTCCACCCTTTAATTTTGATGATTTTAGCAGGATGTATGGCACAATCCTAATGGTTGTCTACTTGGTAGTCATAGATGATCACGTTGTGGACTCTGTGTTTATCTGAGAAAAGTATTTTTCTACGGAAAACAATAACTTGAAAGTTTACTTTGTACTCTAGATAATGTCTTCTGTCATTTTCTGCAACTCCTCTCTAGAGGACCTAAACCCTTTTTATGCTTTAATTATCTAAATAAACACTGAGACTCGTGGTTGGTTTTCTTCAGATCTTGTAAAGTTGGTTGTCATATGCCAAGCTTTGTAGATACGCCAGGTTCATTGGCTCTATCAAATTATGATGCAAAAGGGAAGATAATGATAATTAAGAGTTCACCAAAATCACTGTAGTTATTGGTGGTTAAATGAACAGTCCTGTCTGGATATTTTGTAAGGAACTGATCTGTTTATTTTGTTGTGTTGGAGTCAAAGCTCAAATATGACTAGGATGTGCAGTTAGTCATCGAAAAAAATTAGAACCTTTATATTTTGAACCTAAAATAAGTTGGTTGACCGCCTGCATTAGAATTTTAGAATTCACTGGCAGTGTTGTATAATCTATGATACGGATGCAAGTTATTCCTAGTAAAATATGGTGATTCATCCACATCATGTTTGATATTGCATATGCAGCCTTGCCAGAGATAAGTCCAAAGTGTGTGCCTAAAAGGACAGGCCTAGTTTTCGAAGTTTAACGTATGCATGTTAAATATCACTATTACATGTAGTAGTCAGAATTAAGATACATCTTTCATTTGCATTATCCTCTTTGTGGTTATTCGGAAAAATGGGTTGGATCTGTGAAGATAGATAATTCAAAAATGTAATAATGACTTTGAGATAGTCTACTGAAGTCACTTTTAACTTCAAAAAGAGGAAACATTTTACCTTCTTTATACATAAAGATAGGCCTATCAAAGTCCAAAAACATTTTGTGATGTACATAGTTTATCCATACTTCTGTTTGATATACATACTCTGACCTAGTGAATATTTGTGCACACTTTTACCCATGATACTTTTTCCTGTTGGGTGCATGCAAAAAATAACCCAGATATTTTTGCAAGGTCTTATAACTTATGCATTTTTGTTCAATGTGTGTATAAGAACCTTTGCTGAGTGTGTCCTGTCAACAAAAATTTCATCAGTTTTTCCTTAGAGCTGTTTCCTATCACTATTGCAAAGTTTTCAGACACGGCATATCCTTGTGAAGCATAGTCAATTGCACAAAATGTAAATTTAGTGATTAGTTTCAATCTATCCTTGGAATATCCCCTACTATATTCTGATTGGGCAATCCTTATACTAATAGAGTTATACAACTATTTTCATTTTTCTGACATTATGATGATCCCCTTTCAGTACTCCCAGGACCAGAATCATGTCTTGACTATCATACTATCCACTGTATACACTCTCGGATGGGTTGGAATTGGCTTCTCCAAGGATGGAATGATGACCGGCTCTAGTGCTATGGTTGGTTGGATTGGTAAAACTGGAATACCCCATATCAAACAATTTTATCTTCGTGGCCGCTCAAGTTCAGAAGTCGTCGCTAATGAGGGAAAGCTGTCAACTACAAATATTGCACCTGTAGTTGTAGTTTACAAAGCCAACATTTATGTGGCATTTCAGCTAAACTTTTCAACGGCTGTAACGACACAAAACCTTCTGTTTGCTTTTGGGTCATCAATTCCAGTTAATAACCGTCTAAAGAAACACAATGATAAGATGTCTATTTCTTTTGACTTCTCTGCAGGTTAGTTCTCTTCTTCATTTTCCTTTACCAAATGAAAGCTTTGTGGTTTTGTCCTTAGAACTATGTAATTGTTTTTGTTGAGATATGATTGTTTATCTATTCAATTAATTGCTGATGAAAAACAATTGTTTCTATGTTTCCAGAATGTCTTTTCAAAAAACAACATGATCTTTCCTTTTTAAATTGGCAACATGTAGTATGATGCTAGGTTCAGAGCCTTCTTGATGGACTTGGATGGTGTTAGAATATAAAATTATAAGTCTCAACCCTCACCATAAATTCGTAGTTATGGTGCCACTTAAATACATCGTTATGGTGCAGTGGCAGGGACTTTAAGATGGTATCATAGTAACCCCGGTCTGAATCCTACGGTCACGAATTTTTTAAGCGGGTTAAAAAGAAAAGATACTGCTCCATTTGTTCTCGTGTCAAAAGAAGTTTACAAAATACGGAAGTACATTGTTCTTCTTGACTCAAAAACGAAAAAAGCACAAGTCTTGATTCTGGGAAAGTGTGCTGAAAGAGACTAGGTTCCTTGCTCCATTGACCATGAGGGTGACATTATTGTTGAATCCTGTTCTTTGTTTGAGTTTGGAGTTGAAGGGAGCTCCTTTGGTCTGGAACTCAACTCGTCGGAGAGGGATCACATTGTTGACAAGCTCAAAAACTGAGCTTTTGCGGCAAGGCTATGAGGGTGCCAACGCGAGACCAAGGATCAAGTGTTATAGGGCATAAAACTCTTGGATCACAAGAGGCTGGCATGGCGGCGCGATGACTACTCAGTGCAGGCAGTCATGGCGCGAGGTTAACTTAGCAAGCAAAAGGGGAAGCCGTGGTGCTCAACCCCAAGAAGGATCCCCAAACCCCTTAAATGTGGATGAAGGGGGCCTATTTATAGGCTGAAGATTGTGCTCTATGCGAGGTTAGCCTACGCGAGGTTGGTTTAAATCATACGCTTGTCGTACGTGCATTAAATACTGGCACAATACTTATCAGACTTTGGTCACGGGGGGTTGACTTGGTCCTCATGCGCGTCTACGTCTATCAGATCACATTTAATTCTGCAGCAGCTGCAGTAGCTTTATCAACCCCATGACTAAAGTTACGACCACATGGGTTTAGAGGCGTGCAGTCTTCAAGAGAGTCATACTTTATATTGCAGCGCATCTAATGTGATATCTTTTGCATTTACAAAGGTCGCCATCACAGTAATCTGTCATCCCCAAGAACCTCATGTGGCATGTGGGGTTGAGCTATGTGGGGTTACCAGCCCCGTGGGGTTAGCAACCACGCGGGGCTGATCTTGTGCGGGGTTAATAGCCAATTGGATTTAGAGGCTACGCTGTTTTTGTAACCTCGTGCCAGTCTGCTTCACAACTGATTTCAACCAGTTTTTGACTTAGGATTTTGTAGTTTTGTATCCATAGCCATTTTGTGGACTCTTTTGACTTTGTTGAGTCTATTGATCATTGTTGAATGACCAAAATACCCCTAGTGGGTCCATGCTGTATTTAATTGATCTTGTTAACGGTTTGCATTTTTGACTGCCCACATCCAGTGAGTCCGACTTTCGCCCATAAAAAGGACTCTCAACCTGTGGGGGCATGTTAGAAAATAAAAACTACAACCCTCAACCCTCACTACAACTTTGGAGTTTTAGTGCAGTGGCAAGGACTTTAAGAGATGCTGACCTTAGTTCTTTGAATTTATACTTATAACCTATTAAAACTCCACGAAAGCATGCCCTAAATTCTTGTTTCCAGTGGTATACTGGCACAATTTTGATCTGCATGTCCTCTTTGCATGCGAGGCTATGTTGGGTATTACATAATTAATCACAACCTGATTTATATCTTTAGGAGTTGAAGTATTGAATAATTTCAATGCATTATTTATTTTAACATCTTTTCGCTTTTTTAGTTTGGACATTAGCTCCTTTTAGCAATTTATTTATTGTTATCAACATGAAGCTATTGTTGTTATATCTGTATCATTGGGTATCTTCCAATTTTATTTGTTCACAGTATAGGAACTAGATTGTATTTTGTTCGTATTATAGAAATCACTGCTGAAATCTCTTGTTCATATCATTGAAATTGACCTTAATTACAGGCACATCTTCTGCTTCTTCCTATCCATACCAACTAAAAAGAACCCACGGGATATTGAATATATTAGGATGGGGTGTGCTACTGCCAATTGGAGCCATGGTTGCAAGATATTTCAAGAGATCAGATCCAATGTGGTACTATATTCATGCAATAGTTCAGCTTATTGGATTCATAATCGGATTTGCGGGTGTGGTTGCTGGAGTTGCACTCTACAATAAACTGCACGCTGATGTCTCTGCACACAGGGGCCTTGGAATTTTTATACTTGTGTTGGGTATCCTTCAGGTCAGTGATCTGACCTATCAGAAATTTGAATTTTTTTCTATTATCAGTCCTACTTTAATCTGTTATAACTTTCTCTTCTGATGGTTCATTCATCTATTGTTCAAAATGTTGCACGGTGATCAGGCAAATATATCATTCCTACACTTGTAATGATGGGTTAAAAAATTGAAGAATGATTCCGAATTTCCCTTAAAAGCATGAAAGCATTCATATTTAATGTTAAGTTATGAGAATTCAAGTCAAGAAAAACTATGAAATAAAAATTCTACCACTTAGTCCTATAGTACTAAATTAGACTTTTATCCTGTCTGATGTGCAATAACAATAAACTGTCCTCTTAAGTTATTTAAACCCATTTAAATATAAATTTCTGGAATGTTTTGATCAAAGGGATTTGAATAAATTAGCCTTAACAAATTTCTAAGGATACTTACTTTTGACTGGCAAAATATGTCAAATTTATTTGTAAATGAAATTTATGAGACTTTAATTAGGTGGGGTGAACCACCTCTAAATCTTCTGTGTTTGTGGTTGGAGAACTTTCTCTAACTCTACTTTAACTCATCTAACCTTCTGTATTATAACAATCTTCAGCAGAACTCCAGTGCTTAGCTTTGAACTTTGATTCAATAAAGTGAATATATAAACGCTCATAGTGGCTTTCCAATAAGCATAGTTGCTACCTTTAAACATAGGTGGTCTACTGTTAGATCTTCTCTCGGGTACATCACTATTGTTAAACTTATTAGAACTTTTAATTATTCGGATGAGTAGAGCTTGAATTGACTTTAAAATTTCACCTATGCTGAAGAGAAAATTGAAAGTGCTTTGCCTGTCACTCTTTTATGATAGCATAATTGTTGCATTTCTTTTTTTTTTTTATAAATTTTTGGCAACAGATAACTGGATTCTTTCACATCCAAGTTCTGATACTTTCCTATATCCTTGTTTGATTATTGTCATTTCCGTTGTACAGGTAATAGCATTTTTTCTCCGACCCAACAAAGATTCAAAATTCCGTAGACTCTGGAATTGGTACCATCATGGAGTTGGGAGACTCACTCTCTTTCTTGCATTAGTCAACATTTACCTCGGGATCCATGTTGGCGCTGCAGGAACTTCTTGGAAAATTGGTTATGGCATCAACCTTGCTGTTCTCTTACTTACGGGAGTTGTATTAGAAATATTTTTGTGGACGAGATGGTCTCAGAAAACTTCTATTCCTCCAACATTCTAAAATGCAACCTGGGAATTGATGAT
Organism: Asparagus setaceus; assembly: GCA_012295165.1. Taxonomy (NCBI): domain Eukaryota; kingdom Viridiplantae; phylum Streptophyta; class Magnoliopsida; order Asparagales; family Asparagaceae; genus Asparagus; species Asparagus setaceus. Next base: position 52,523,320 of record CM022705.1, on the reverse strand, counting down.
CATGATGCCATATAAAGAGGTATGGTTTTTATTCTTATGGTGTTGATAAATTTTGTCTGTAACATATGTTAGATACAAATTTGTTTAAAAGCAGCGTGTATAGTATGACATTGTTTGTCTTTTTGTTTGCCATCCTGCAAAATGTGGATGAAGGGGCCTATTTATAGGCTGAAGATTGTGCTCTATGCGAGGTTAGCCTACGCGAGGTTGGTTTAAATCATACGCTTGTCGCACGTGCATTAAATACTGGCACAATACTTATCAGACTTTGGTCACGGGGTTGACTTGGTCCTCATGCCGCTTCACGCCTATCAGATCACATTTAATTCTGCAGCAGCTGCAGTAGCTTTATCAACCCCATGACTAAAGTTACGACCACATGGGTTTAGAGGCGTGCAGTCTTCAAGAGAGTCATACTTTATATTGCAGCGCATCTAATGTGATATCTTTTGCATTTACAAAGGTCGCCATCACAGTAATCTGTCATCCCCAAGAACCTCATGTGGCATGTGGGGTTGAGCTATGTGGGGTTACCAGCCCCGTGGGGTTAGCAACCACGCGGGGCTGATCTTGTGCGGGGTTAATAGCCAATTGGATTTAGAGGCTACGCTGTTTTTGTAACCTCGTGCCAGTCTGCTTCACAACTGATTTCAACCAGTTTTTGACTTAGGATTTTGTAGTTTTGTATCCATAGCCATTTTGTGGACTCTTTTGACTTTGTTGAGTCTATTGATCATTGTTGAATGACCAAAATACCCCTAGTGGGTCCATGCTGTATTTAATTGATCTTGTTAACGGTTTGCATTTTTGACTGCCCACATCCGTGAGTCCAGCTTTCGGCCCATAAAAAGGACTCTCAACCTGTGGGGGCATGTTAGAAAATAAAAACTACAACCCTCAACCCTCACTACAACTTTGGAGTTTTAGTGCAGTGGCAAGGACTTTAAGAGATGCTGACCTTAGTTCTTTGAATTTATACTTATAACCTATTAAAACTCCACGAAAGCATGCCCTAAATTCTTGTTTCCAGTGGTATACTGGCACAATTTTGATCTGCATGTCCTCTTTGCATGCGAGGCTATGTTGGGTATTACATAATTAATCACAACCTGATTTATATCTTTAGGAGTTGAAGTATTGAATAATTTCAATGCATTATTTATTTTAACATCTTTTCGCTTTTTTAGTTTGGACATTAGCTCCTTTTAGCAATTTATTTATTGTTATCAACATGAAGCTATTGTTGTTATATCTGTATCATTGGGTATCTTCCAATTTTATTTGTTCACAGTATAGGAACTAGATTGTATTTTGTTCAGATTATAGAAATCACTGCTGAAATCTCTTGTTCATATCATTGAAATTGACCTTAATTACAGGCACATCTTCTGCTTCTTCCTATCCATACCAACTAAAAGAACCCACGGATATTGAATATATTAGGATGGGGTGTGCTACTGCCAATTGGAGCCATGGTTGCAAGATATTTCAAGAGATCAGATCCAATGTGGTACTATATTCATGCAATAGTTCAGCTTATTGGATTCATAATCGGATTTATGGGTGTGGTTGCTGGAGTTGCACTCTACAATAAACTGCACGCTGATGTCTCTGCACACAGGGGCCTTGGAATTTTTATACTTGTGTTGGTATCCTTCAGGTCAGTGATCTGACCTATCAGAAATTTGAATTTTTTCTATTATCAGTCCTACTTTAATCTGTTATAACTTTCTCTTCTGATGGTTCATTCATCTATTGTTCAAAATGTTGCACGGTGATCAGGCAAATATATCATTCCTACACTTGTAATGATGGGTTAAAAATTGAAGAATGATTCAATTTCCTTAAAAGCATGAAAGCATTCATATTTAATGTTAAGTTATGAGAATTCAAGTCAAGAAAAACTATGAAATAAAAATTCTACCACTTAGTCCTATAGTACTAAATTAGACTTTTATCCTGTCTGATGTGCAATAACAATAAACTGTCCTCTTAAGTTATTTAAACCCATTTAAATATAAATTTCTGGAATGTTTTGATCAAAGGGATTTGAATAAATTAGCCTTAACAAATTTCTAAGGATACTTACTTTTGACTGGCAAAATATGTCAAATTTATTTGTAAATGAAATTTATGAGACTTTAATTAGGTGGGGTGAACCACCTCTAAATCTTCTGTGTTTGTGGTTGGAGAACTTTCTCTAACTCTACTTTAACTCATCTAACCTTCTGTATTATAACAATCTTCAGCAGAACTCCAGTGCTTAGCTTTGAACTTTGATTCAATAAAGTGAATATATAAACGCTCATAGTGGCTTTCCAATAAGCATAGTTGCTACCTTTAAACATAGGTGGTCTACTGTTAGATCTTCTCTCGGTACATCACTATTGTTAAACTTATTAGAACTTTTAATTATTCGGATGAGTAGAGCTTGAATTGACTTTAAAATTTCACCTATGCTGAAGAGAAAATTGAAAGTGCTTTGCCTGTCACTCTTTTATGATAGCATAATTGTTGCATTTCTTTTTTTTATAAATTTTGGCAACAGATAACTGGATTCTTTCACATCCAAGTTCTGATACTTTCCTATATCCTTGTTTGATTATTGTCATTTCCGTTGTACAGGTAATAGCATTTTTCTCCGACCCAACAAAGATTCAAAATTCCGAGACTCTGGAATTGGTACCATCATGGAGTTGGGAGACTCACTCTCTTTCTTGCATTAGTCAACATTTACCTCGATCCATGTTGGCTGCAGGAACTCTTGGAAAATTGGTTATGGCATCAACCTTGCTGTTCTCTTACTTACGGGAGTTGTATTAGAAATATTTTTGTGGACGAGATGGTCTCAGAAAACTTCTATTCCTCCAACATTCTAAAATGCAACCTGGGAATTGATGATCATGATGCCATATAAAGAGGTATGGTTTTTATTCTTATGGTGTTGATAAATTTTGTCTGTAACATATGTTAGATACAAATTTGTTTAAAAGCAGCGTGTATAGTATGACATTGTTTGTCTTTTTTGTTTGCCATCCTGCAAAAATGTAGTTGAAGATTGATTGTTATTTCATTCAAAAAATTGCATTTTTTGCTACGTAATCCCCATGTAGCTTCTGCATGCTTATTGTAATTACTATTGTTAAAAATTAGATCATTCAATTCAACGTTAATGGATATGGTCATCGATGCTTGTTTGAACATGTACCGTATTCCATCTTGTTGACAGCCAAATTTAACTCTTCCATCCGTTCTCTACTTCAGAAATTAACACTAATCAAGATGTAATTTTAGTGCACATTCGTGGGTCTGGTTTTTGTGTTGTATGCCTGTGTACTATAGGAGATGTACTCATATCCATATTTGATACATAGTCTCTATGATGTACATAAAAGTTTTTATAATATTCAAGATACCCAAAGACTTAGAAGACATGGGCAGCTCAGTAGGCAGTAGGTCACATGGCAAAGTCATATTACTCCCCGGTGGGGGAGCTTGGATTCAATTCCCATGTGCATCAAAAGCGCAGTAGTTGTGATTGATGGTTATTCTCTTATGTGCACTAAAGGCGTATTTTCCTCTTGTTAAAAATAAAAAAAAAAGACGTAGAAGACATGCATCTAGGTGCATGATTGGTAGGTTTGAAAATTTCTTTTTGACTTGTAGATGCATTTATGAAATTTGTTGACTTCCTTAGCAAAGCATTTGGCTTGCTTTCCTGATTGTTGCTTATATAACTTGGAAACCAGAGTTTTCGTGTTTCTTTAGCCATTATATCTTTGCTAATATAAGTTAATGTTAATTAAAGCTTATTGTATCTCCAATCTAATGTTTTGGATTGGTCATATCTCCATATTCATACCAATGCAACCTAGTGTGTGTCCTTGCATCTGTATACAAAAGGATCCTTAGCCAGTCTTTTTTTTTTTTCGTAACATCAAGCAATCAATTCGTCAAGCTTTCACAAGTTATGTTACATGAAGAAGGAAAAATGATGTAGATACAATAGGACATGTCGACAGATGATAAGTTATAAAAGATGCATATACAGAAGTATCATGATTGGTTCGTGTCTCTGACAAATATCTGACATGTCATGATTTCATGTTAGAGGTTTCTGTGCTGTGAATACCTTAGGGGTATCATTTCTCAAGGTAATTGTGGAATTTGGAGATTCAAACTCAATGGCAAAAACCATGCATGATATTTGCTCTACTGCTAATGCATTAATTTATTTTTTTAAAATGACATGGAAAACTAAATCCAGACTAATTCAAAAATATAATACATCTACATTTATTTATCAGTGGCGGAGCCAAGAATTTCGGCAAGGGGTCTAAAAAATAATTAAACCCTCACCCACAGCGGTGGAAAATAATCGACCTCTTTTAAGAAATCGTTCCATAATTGACTCACCATATTAATCCCTTAAATCTTTAATATTTGGAATTAGTCCCTCAAATCATGGAAATTGCTATTAGGTCCCCCAATTTGATTTATTTTGAAATTAATCCCTCCACTCAAGAATGGAAATAGTTACTGGAGGCATTAATTTGAAAAAAATAAAATAAAAGAGAATTGGAGGATCTAATAGATTTTACATGGTAATTCATTCAATTGCTATTTCTACCCTTGATTAGAGGGACATACTTCAAAATAAGTTAAGAATTGAGGGAGCTAATAGCAATTTCTGTGGTTTAAGGGACTAATTTCAAAAGAAGCTAAGAATTGAGGGACCTACTAGCAATTTCCATGATTTGTGGGACAAAATATGAAAGATTTAACGGGCTAAATATCGAAAAACCTCAATACCTATTGTTTGTTTTTTATTACTAGTGAGGAGGGCACATGCAATGCACGTGTCATCTCTCTCTTGATGTACCGTAGATTTAGATGAACCATGCATGTACTTATAGAATTGATTTTGATGATTTAGAGGATATTTTAAACTTGTTAGTGTAGTATAGATTTTGTTTCTTCTGGAACATTAAGATAGGAGAGAGAATGTAAGGATCACAAAGTTTATGCATATTTATTAAGCATATGTTGTCGCATTTCTTATCATATACTTTCCTTAATAAGTAGTATATGTTTCCTTTCTGTCTTAGTATTGCTCTATTATACAATTGATGGATTCTTATATTTTTATTTTTTAGTTTTTCTGACTTGTCAACTTTGTGGTTTGCACTATAAAAGTTCAACTAAATATGAGTGTAATTGTTAAGGAAAATAAATTTCACAAGAAGTTCTAGTAAATTGATTTTAAGTGCTTCTGATTCTTTCCATAATCAAATATTTACTCATTATATGACTTTAAGTGCTTTTGATTATTATTTTGACTGTAAATTGATTTGGACATTGAGGGACCAAATTGCGAGGCCCCTTGGAATTAGAGGGACTTATGAGCAATTTAAAAGATTTGAGGGACTACTATGAAATTTTGCTGTATTATATAATTGATGAGTTCTTGGATTTTTATCTTTTTTAATCTGAATCATTAATTTTGTGGTTCGCACTATAAAAGTTTAATTAAAGATGAGTGTAATTGTTAAGGGGAAAAAATTCACTAGAAGTTCTAATAGCCTTTCTATAATCAAATATTTACTCATTATATGACTTTAAGTGTTTATTATTATTATTTTGACTGTAAATTAATCTGACATTGAGAGACCAAATTGCGAGCCCCCTTGGAATTAGAGGGACTTATGAGCAATTTAAAAGATTTGAGGGACTAATATGAAATTTTGCTCTATTATATAATTGATGAGTTCTTGGATTTTTATCTTTTTTAATCTGAATCATCAACTTTGTGGTTCGCACTATAAAAGTTCAACTAAAGATGAGTGTAATTTTTAAGGGGAAAAAAATTCACTAGAAGTTCTAATAGCCTTTCTATAATCTAATATTTACTCATTATAAGACTTTTAAGTGCTTTTGATTATTATTTTGGCCGTAAATTGCTCCGGACATTGAGGGATCAAATTGCAAGGCCCCTTGGAATTCGAGGGGCTTATGAGCAGTTTAAAAGATTTGAAGGACTAAGATAAAATTATTAAATAATTTTAGTTTTTGTACGCTTTTTTTATGCCATAGGCCCGTACGCTCTTAGTTTTTGTGCATAAGAGGCTCATAGGCCTTTAGTCTTTGTACATAAGCCCATGGGCTTTTTTCGTGTTTTGTACATGTGCAAAAAAATAATGATAGCAACGATCGAACAATCGGCCTTCTGTATAAGAATGTGGATTTTTACCAAATGGACTAAGTTGCGACCTGATCAACTTAGTTTAGTCTTTATTGTTTACTACAATTAACGAAGTGTTACATGACACATAGAAAAAGCAGGCAGCTCTTAGCCTCTTTTTATATAGAGAGTGATTAAAGGAAGTCGCGGCCCTGTTGGGCCCTATATGGCTCGGCCCATGAGCTATTATATCTTTGATATTTCTGTCTATCTCTACCTCTTATGAATGTTCTATGCAATGTGTCATCAAAACCCCCAATGTTCTCCACGTTTCAGATCATCCCTCCCAATCCTAGACCTTCTTTGGATTTAACGGAATAACAAGCTGAAGATATTTGAATCCAGTTACTTTTAAACTTAAGTTTAAGTTGATTACATATGTACATGCACTATGTTTATGAGTAAAGTTAGAATAAATGTAAGTGGATAGAAGCTCTTGCCCACTAATTTTTTTAGTCTTTGATTTTGTTTTGAGATTCGTGTTACATATCAAGAATGTCTTTGAGATGTGTGCATTGATTTGTATCACATGTTAACACAAATCTCAAAGCAAAATCAATGGCTAAAAAAATTGATAGACAACAAGCTTCTATTTACATAAGTTTACAAGAGCTTTACTCATGTATTTATTACTGAATAGATGTTTGAGCTTAGGAGAGTGTAAAGCAGCACATACCATTACAGAAATGCTAATGTTTGCGCATAAAGGATTAAGTTGGATGTGAAATCTATACTCACTAAATTTATCTTATCCTTGCACAAAATTGAGATATGTACTAATTTTCAGGTTGCAAAGTAAAATTTAATTGCAAGAAAGATTGGATGTGGAGCTACCAGCACCGTTTCATACCTGATTAGACATGAAATCTATATCAAATATTTAGATCCAAATCTTTAATGATCCTAAGCAAAGTAGATAGCAATAACATCTTTTGGTTTTGCTTGGATTAGTGGCTTAAAAAAGTAAAAGAAATAGTTTATTGTTGTACATTTATTGTTATAACAAATCCGCGGGATAAACTAGTATCAATCACAGGAAAGTACAAAAAATATAGAGAAGACTAATAATACGCGAATATATGTGATTCGACTTGTAGCCTACACGTCCACGAGCGAAGAAGGACAATAGCTTTACTAAATTATGAGGAATATAATGTGGATCTATCAATTACTCAATCACAAATCACATCCCCCCAAGCCTAATACAATCTCTCTCATATGATAGGAATAAAAAGAGAGCCGAAATATAACAAATAGGCTTCACAAGAGAAATTTCTACTCTGTGTTCTTGATTAGTGTCTCGGCCTGCAACTTTTCTAATTGACGTATGTTGCTGCAGTGATGTATGCAACCTTCATCCAATTGGATATTTAAAGGCAACAAGCCCTAACAATACTTGTAGAGATAGGATTTCTTAGCCAATAAGATTTCGGTAAAAAAACCAAGTCCAGCACAAACTGGATTTGTGTTTGGTTGTGGCACCAAACCTGAACTCCACTTTTATTAGACTCTTCATAACCAAAAGTAACTGCAGAAACCAAATCATGTTAGGACATGCATCCAATTATACTGAGTAATCATCAACCTAACAGAGTTCCATCCAAAGTGTTGATGTTTTCGGTCAAATTCAACTGTGCCAGAAGTAAATGCCGGGCTCGGTATCGGATTTGAGTCACAGCATAACATTTATCTTGATATATGTACTGCTGAACAAGGCATAAAAGACATCGTAGGTTGGTAAAGAGAGTTATATTGTCAGTGTATCTCCATTTATATTTTCACAGAAACTGTGATTGTTATTTAGTTTTCTGATGTTTTTTCACTGAACCAAAAACTATAGAACCAAGCTTGAACATGCCTTCAGTATTAACTTTTGAATTGGGTAGTTTGGTTCTTGATGACAACTTACGTGGCTTATACTATAGCTTCTGTAAGAAAAGCAAAGCAACGTAACAATATCGAATTTGGCGCATACTTTAGTAATGTTAACAGGGTAGCATTCTGTGAGAGATAAAATGCATACTTGATGATAGTTATGAAGAATATGGCAGAATCCATACAAAACATCAAAAGTTTATTATAGTTTCTTAATTATGCTTCATTATTGTGTATTCATAGTTCTTGTTGTTCTCTAGTTATAATGGCGAATATATAAATATGCCACAATAATAATTATAACTTATCTTTGAATTGGAAAAGAGTAAGGACCTTTCAGATTGACATCAAGACTATAATAAACTAAGAAAAATGGTAGTCTAGTCAATTATCCATCGGATCCCATCTATGGCATGAATAATAGAAGTTTACAATTTTTATATTGTCTCTCTCTACCCACGCATCTTTAAGTAACTATCAGAACAAAGACTGTTTCTATTTGAGGTTAACCCTAGATTTCATTATGATGTGAAGTTTCATCATTTAAACTACAAATATATAACATCTTTTAAGTTATCTTTTGTTACACTTTTCAAATTGTCATATTCAACTTCTATATAGAATCATAAAAATCTACACCGAGAATTGACATTTGATTTACGTTATCACTGTTAATGATGTCTCATGATTTTGGAACACATCAACTTTTCTCGTGTCGTACAAAATCTTTAAAATTTTAATTAATATGATAGCCTATGTGAGGAAGGTTCATTATCATATAGCCAATACTAGACCGACAGATAATTTATTACTGCATAGACTTGCTTCCAAAATCTTGGTTGGCTCTATATTACTAGCTAGAGTCCTTTTAGGATGAATTATTATGTTATACAAATAATACCTCGCAAATGAATACTTTACTGAGTAGTGGAATTCATCAAGTTACTTAAGTGGGATGTTCTTCAACAGCTGGATGATATTATGGTTTTAATGATGACTAATAGTGGTTGTCAAAATACCAAGTTGAACTTGGAAATTGTCCTTTCCTTCAATCGCAATTTAGCTTGGAGAAAATTTTCAACGTTCCAAATATACATGAAAGAGAACTGTAAAATAGAATAACATTATAGATTTCGGGCTGATTTGTGATAGCTTTATAAATCCATATATCACTATTTTCCCCCCTTCGTGATGATGGTCTGCAATATTAACGAGGTCCACATTAAACTTTTTGTCCCAGAGAGAGTACCCAGCGCATTAATTTTACTATATAATCAAGATGAAGTTGTACATTTATCCAATCACAAACTGACATGTGTTTCACTAATCCTATAAACTTCAAGAAATCAGAACTAACCATTATTATTTGAAACCACTACCTAAAATATCAGGGCATTAAATATTGAAAGAATAATAAATCAAATGCTTTATTTTATATCTTTCACTTTTCCTTTTTGCACATCTTCC